>JBBPBX010041770.1:5636-19182 GCA_038048925.1 Garcialebias charrua | reverse complement strand
AATCTGCTGGATTTAAATTGTTTCGGTTTGACGTCTTTCAAACGGTCGCGTGCACTGCGAAAATAAATTATAAATAAATTGAATTTTATCTCAAATGTCTCATACAGGGCAACAGTTTGTAAATGAAACCCATATAATTACACTCTGTAAGCTAAAAAAATATCCGCCGAGTGGTTTATGAGCTATTTATCTAAATAGTAGGTATCTGTTTACGGTAGCTAACCGCTAACAACCAAGCTAAAAGAAGGATTTTTTTAAATCTCAAACATCTCATGAAGCTAGTCAGTTGTAAATGTCCATACAGTGATTACATTCTGTAAGTTTGATAAAAATCTGTCCTGTGGTTCTTGACTTATCTTGCTAACAAACACAGCTAACAAACACAGCAAACAGAAGTTACCTCCAGAGCAGGAGGCCGGGCAGCGACAGAGTCAGTCCGAGCAGAGGAGGCTTTTTTCGGACACATGAGCTGGAAACGGTCGGTGTACTCTCTAATGTCCCCTAGCGGACAAAAGGGGTACTGCACCATTTTTTGCCAAAATGAAAAACTGTCATATCTGAGTCAAAATTTGGTCTAAAAATATGGGAAAAATCCATAAATATGTCGCTTCGCCGTATAAGTCGCAGGACATGCAAATTAGTTTAAAAAAAACCTGCGACTTCTACGCCAAAAAGTACGGTAATAGGCAAGGATGCGTAAATACATTATATAGGAAGAAAATTACTTAAACTATAGATAAATCGCATAAAATGCTGTGTGAAAACTTATTGCTTAATGATTTTTGCTAAAAGCTGCTGAAGACTTTGAAACCAGGAAGAAAAGTTTTCATCGCTGAATTGGAAATAAGATGAATTTCAAGAGCTGACATTTCAAGGTTTGAGGTTCTTTATTGTCATTCACATCACATGTGGTACATGAGGTGGAACAAAATTACTCAAGGTTCCAGTTACACCCCAAAATAGCAAAAATATAAAGTATAAAAAGAAACAAGGATACAAGATACATGCTAAACAACAATAATGCAAACTAATATATTAAACAGCAGCCTGAACATTTGCTGTAAACAGGACAATAAAAATGAAAAGCAGCAGAAAAACAGCTGAAATGTGTAGGAAACGTTGAATAAAGCAGAAATGTATAGCAGAAATGAGCAGAAGCTGAAATGGTCCAAGAGAGGCTGATAAGATGACAGAAAAAAATCTAAAATGAGCAAAAAGGAAACTGAAATGAGCAGCAGAAAAAGTGGAAATTTAAAAAGTAGCTGAAAAAGTTCAAACAAAAGCTAAAATAAGCTGAAAGGAACTGAAAGGATTATAAATTTTGAAATTGAAATGCACAAAATGCAGAAATAGAAAACAATTGAAAGGGTTAAAATGAGCAGAAAAATACATAAAAAATACTGTAGCTGAAAATGCTGACAAAAGCTGAATTTAGTGAACCTGAAAGGAGCATGAAAAGTTTTAATTTTGCAGAAAGAAGCTGACAACCCAAAACGCTTAAAATTGCAGAAAGAAGCTGAAAGGAGAATAGCTGAAAAATGAAAATGAGCAGAAAGAAGCTGTAAAAAGCTGAACCAGAACAAAGGCTGAAAGGAGCAGTAAAAGGTTTAAACAGCTCAAAGGGTTTGAAGGATATGAGAGCTCTATTCATTTTCAATGAGAAAAACATGGCCGACAAAGCTAAATATTTTCAAATGTAAAAACTGCATAAATGCTAAAGGTCATAGCAGGTATGTTCTGAATGAGCCGAACGTTTTGATATATAAATTGTTCCACAAAAGTTGTGGAACGTTATGTGCCGAAAAAAGTTTGGAGGAAAATATGTCTCACAATTAAATACTATACTGTATTCTGCAGCAGTGTGATAATAATACTTTTACTGTGCAAAAATCTTAGGATGTCTCAAAGTTTTTGCTTCCAAGTAGCCAGACTCTCTTTAATATTTTAAACTGATCTTGATATATAGTTCAGGCTTTCTCAGCACATTTTTAAAAATCTTTTGGACTTTGGCTGCTTTTACACTAATTTCCAGTCCCTACATGATCACAACGTTGCGAATGCTTCTGAAGCATTCACAACGTTGTGATCCATTTTCCTTCCAAACAGTTTTCGGCACGATTATTGTCCTACAGTTTTTGATCTATTTCAACAAATCATATCAAAACTTTCAGCTTTTTCAAGACAATCCTGCTATGACTTTTCATATTGATGCTTTTTAAAATATTTAGCCTTTTCTGCTGTTTTATTCCTCATAGAAAATGAATTGAGCTCATTTTACATCCTTCAAATCTTTAGATGTGTTTAACTTTTTACTGCTCCTTTCACATGTTGTTCTGCTTCAGCTTCTTTCAGCTTCCTTGTGAAAGTTTACACACTTTTTTTCAGCTAATTTCAGCTGGGTTTTTTTCAGCTGTTTTGTGTTCCTTTCAGGTTCTTTCTGCTAACTAAAACATTTTTGTGCTTCTTCTAATTTCTTTCTGCTAATTTCAGTTTGTTATGCTCATTTCAGCTTATGTATACAAGTTTCCATCCATCCATCCATTTTCTTCCGCTTATCCGGGGTCGGGTCGCGGGGGTAGCAGCCTAAGTAGGGAGGCCCAGACTTCCCTCTCCCCAGCCACTTGGAGCAGCTCCTCTGGGGGAATCCCAAGGCGTTCCCAGGCCAGCCGAGAAACATAGTCCCTCCAGCGTGTCCTGGGTCTTCCTCTGGGTCTCCTCCCGGTGGGACATGCCCGGAACACCTCACCAGGGAGGCGTCCAGGAGGCATCCTAACCAGATGCCCGAGCCACCTCAACTGGCTCCTCTCGATGTGGAGAAGCAGCGGCTCTACTCCGAGTCCCTCCCGGATGACTGAGCTTCTCACCCTATCTCTAAAGCTAGATTCATACTTGACGCGTCGCGCAGCGCGCGAGGGTGCGCGCTCCAAAAGTGACGCAATTTCACAGTCCCCGCCCCTGCGCGTTGGCCCCGCGCGTGGGATTAGCGCGTGACGTGCACCTCTGAATTTTTGAAACTCCGCAAGCCTCTGCGCGCGCGGTGGGCGCTACGATTTGATTGACAGGTCCCCACCGACAGCCTTCACCCTCTTCACGCCGGAGCCTGCAGCTGTTTGCGCCGCTGTGGTCGTGGAGACGGAGTCGCGACGCATGGAGGAATGTTTTGTGACACAAAATGTATTAAATTCTCCTTCATTCCTGATCTGGAGTCGGACTTTTCTTTTGTTTTTTCGCCAAAAGTCACGTGATCGCTTTCTCCTCCGCTGACTCCATGCATTAAAGCCGCAAATAAAGACAACAGTTCAGCACGCGAGCGGAAAGCTATTTGTTTTTGTTGTGTGATTTCAAACAGTTCTTCTTCTACGGTAGATTTCTTCTTCTACACCTTTCTTGCAACATATGCACAGGTTTTAGAGGGTACTGCCTCCTGCTGGTCCGTAAAAGAACAGCACTTTGCCATGCGCCGCCGTGCGACAACTATAAACACAGAGGCGACACTGTAAACGCATTTCGCGCACGGCTGAGTGCATGCGCGGCGCACGCGCTCCAGCCTGCGGACCAAAGCGCGAGTCTAACTCAGCCTTAAGGGAGAGTCCAGACACCCTGCGGAGAAAACTCATTTCAGCCGCTTGTATCCGAGATCTCGTTCTTTCGGTCATAACCCAAAGCTCATGACCATAGATGAGGGTGGGAACGTAGATCGATCGGTAAATTGAGAGCTTTGCCTTTTGACTCAGCTCTCTCTTCACCACGACAGACCGGTACAGCGCCCGCTTCACTGCGGACGCTGCACCTATCCGCCTATCGATCTCACGCTCCAGTTTTCCCTCATTCGTGAACAAGATCCCGAGATACTTAAACTCCTCCACTTGGGGCAGGACCTCCTCCCCGACCCGGAGAGGGCATGCTACCCTTTTCCGGCTCAAGACCATGGCCTCGGATTTGGAGGAACTGATCCTCATCCCGGCCGCATCACATTCAGCTGCAAACCGCTCCAGCGAAAGCTGTAGATCACGAACTGATGAAGCCAATAGGACCACATCATCTGCAAAAAACAGAGAAGAGATTCTAAGGCCACCAAAACGGATCCTCTCAACACCTTGGCTGCGCCTAGAAATTCTGTCCATAAAAGTTATGAACAGAATCGGTGACAAAGGGCAACCTTGGCGGAGTCCAACTCTCACCGGAAACGAGCCCGACTTACTGCCAGCGATGCGGACCAAGCTCTGACACCGGTCGTACAGGGACCTAACAGCCCATATCAAAGGGCCTGGTACCCCATACTCCCGGAGTACCCCCCACAGAACCCCCCGAGGGACGCGGTCGAATGCCTTTTCCAAGTCCACAAAGCACATGTAAACTGGTTGGGCAAACTCCCACGCACCCTCCAGGACCCTGTTGAGGGTGTAGAGCTGGTCTAGTGTTCCACGACCAGGACGAAAACCACACTGCTCCTCCTGAATCCGAGGTTCGACTATCTCATATCATCACAGTCCCTGTGACCCACATCTTTAATCTGTCCATAAGCCAAAACACCATTCCGGATGCTTGGAAAACAGCCTTTGTTCTTCCTTTGCTGAAGGGAGGTGACCCCACCTCACTGAACAATTATCGACCGATCTCTAAACTCTGCATCTTAGCCAAGGTTCTAGAAAAACTGATAAACTCTCAGATCAAAAATTATCTGGACTCATTTAACATCTTACCTCTTCATCAATCTGGTTTCAGGAAAAAACACAGCACAACAACTGCTTCTCTGAAGGTTCTGAATGATGTTGTTGAAGCATTGGATGCTAAGGACTATTGTGCTGCACTTTTCTTAGACCTGTCTAAAGCTTTTGACACTGTGGATCATAACATCCTGTGTCATAAGCTCTCAGAAATCGGTTTCTCTGATCACACCATCGGTTGGTTTTCTAACTATCTTTCCAATCGGAGGCAATGTGTTCAACATAACGGTACTTCTTCCAGCTATTTAACAGTTAAAAATGGTGTACCACAAGGCTCAGTTTTAGGACCCACTCTCTTTACAATCTACATAGCTAATGTAGGTCACTGCATCCCTGATGCATCCTTACATTTCTATGCTGATGATACAGTTGTTTACTGCCGAGCTAAAACAGTTGCTAAGGCTTTCCAGTTACTGCAATCCGCTTTTGACATCATCCAGTCAGATTTGTTCCGTCTCAAACTTGTCCTAAATGCTGATAAAACAAAAGGGATGTTTTTTTCAAATAGGAAGGCGGTTCCAGCAGATCCTCCTCTGATTTTATCTTCAAATGGTGTCCCTATTGAGTTTGTTGATTCCTATAAATATCTGGGTATCCTGATCGATTCACATCTCTCTTTTAAACTCCACGTGGAAAACCTAGTGAAGAAACTGAAAGTTAAACTGGGTTTCTTTTTCAGAAACAGATCATGTCTATCACTGAATGTTAGGAAACGCCTTGTGTCTGTGACTTTCCTTCCCTCCATTGATTACGGTGACATTCTCTACATGAATGCTCCTACAAGCACCCTGCGGATGTTGGATGTTGTCTATCATGGTGCACTAAGATTCATAACTGGTTGTGATTATCGTACCCACCACTGCACCCTGTATTCACTGGTTAACTGGACATCATTAACCTCACGCAGACTCTTCCACTGGTACATTTTCATCTTTAAATCACTTCTTGGTCTGCTGCCCTCATACATCTCCTCCTACATGTCTTTACGTGAGTGCAGCTACAGTGTGCGCTCTCAGGACATGATTACCTGCAGTGTTCCGTCAGTGAGGACTGAACTTGGAAAAAGGGCCTTCTCCTACTCTGCTCCTGCTTCATGGAATATCTTACAAAAAGATCTGAAGCTCTCGACCTTGACTTCTCTAAATGGTTTTCAGAATCTGTTGGAATCCTGGCAAAAACCAATGCAGATTTGTTCCTGTCTTTGATTTTATACGTCTACCTTATAATGTTTTGCTAGTTTTTTGATACTTTGTTAAAAAAAAAAACTTTCTTTTGTTTTTTTCTCTCTTTTGTTTTCTATTGTTTATTGTTTGTTTGTTTATTGTTTAAGGAAATTCTACCACTGCTGTTCATTGTTCTTTAGTTTTAGCAGGTCGCTTTCGTAAATGAGCCCATGAGGTTCAAAAGATTTACCTGACTAAATAAAGGTTGAATGAATGACTATCCGACGGACCCTCCTCTCCAGAACCCCTGAATAGACCTTACCAGGGAGGCTTAAGAGTGTGATCCCCCTATAGTTGGAACACACCCTACGGTCCCCCTTTTTGAATAGGGGAACCACCACCCCAGTCTGCCAATCCAAGGGAACTGCCCCCGATGTCCACGCGATATTGCAGAGTCGCGTAAGCCAACACAACCCCACAACATCCAGAGCCCTAAGGAACTCAGGACGAATCTCATCCACCCCCGGAGCCTTGCCACCGCGGAGCTTTTTAACCACCTCGGCGACCTCAGCACCAGAGATTGGAGAGCCCGACCCAAAGTCCCCAGGCTCCGCTTCCTCAGTGGAAGACGTGCCAGTAGGATTGAGGAGGTCTTCGAAGTATTCCGCCCACCGACTCACAACATCCCGAGTTGAGGTCAACAGCACGCCATCCCCACCATAAATGGTGTTGGTCGCGTACCGCTTTCCCCCCCTGAGACGCCGGATGGTGGACCAGAATCGCCTCGAAGCCGTACGGAAGTCATTCTCCATGGCCTCTCCGAACTCCTCCCACGCCCGAGTTTTTGCCTCAGCAACCACCCGAGCCGCATGCCGCTTGGACTGCCGGTACCTATCTGCTGCTTCCGGGGTCCCACAGGCCAAAAAGGCCCAATAGGACTCCTTCTTCAGCTTGACAGCATCCCTCACCGCTGGCGTCCACCACCGGGTTCGAGGATTGCCACCACGACAGGCACCAACAACCTTGCGGCCACAACTCCGATAAGCTGCCTCGACAATAGAGGCGCGGAACATGGCCCACTCGGGCTCAATGTCCCCCGCCTCCCTCGGAACGTGTTCAAAGCTCTCCCGGAGGTGGGAGTTAAAGCTCCGTCTTACGGGAGACTCTGCCAGACGTTCCCAGCAGACCCTCACAATACGTTTGGGTCTGCCAGGTCTGACCGGCATCCTCCCCCACCATCGGAGCCAACTCACCACCAGGTAGTGGTCAGTTGACAGCTCCGCCCCTCTCTTCACCCGAGTGTCCAGGACATGCGGCCGCAGATCAGATGAGACGACAACAAAGTCGATCATTGAACTACGACCTAGGGTGTCCTGGTGCCAAGAGCACATATGGACACCCTTATGCCTGAACATGGTGTTTGTTATGGACAATCCATGACGAGCACAGAAGTCCAACAACAGAACACCACTCGGGTTCAGATCAGGGGGGCCGTTCCTCCCAACCACACCCCTCCAGGTCTCACTGTCATTGCCCACGTGAGCGTTGAAGTCCCCCAGCAGAACAAGGGAGTCCCCAGGAGGCGCACCCTCCAATACCCCCTCCAAGGACTCCAAAAAGGGTGGGTAATCTGCGCTGCCGTTTGGCGCATAGGCACAAACAACAGTCAGAGCCCGTCCCCCCACACGTAGGCGAAGGGAGGCTACCCTCTCGTTCACCGGGGTGAACCCCAACGTACAGGCACCAAGATGGGGGGCAACAAGTATGCCCACTCCTGCTCGGCGCCTCTCACCAGGGGCAACTCCAGAGTGGAAGAGTGTCCAACCCCTCTCAAGGAAACTGGTTCCAGAGCCAGAGCCATGCGTTGAGGTGAGTCCGACTATTGCTAGCCGGAACCTCTCAACCTCACACACTAGCTCAGGCTCCTTCCCCACCAGAGAGGTGACATTCCATGTCCCAATGGCCAGCTTCTGTAGCCGAGGATCAGACCGCCAGGGTCCCCGCCCTCGGCCACCACCCATTCCACAATGCACCCGACCCCTTTGGCCCCTCTCACAGGTGGTGAGCCCATGGGAAGGGGGACCCACGTCTCCTCTTCGGGCTGTGCCCGGCCGAGCTCCATGGGTAAAAGCCCGGCCACCAGGCGCTCGCCAACGTGCCCCTCCTCCGGGCCTGGCTCCAGAGTGGGGCCCCGGTGACCCGCGTCCGGGCGAGGGAACATTGTTTCCATTAATTGAACTCATCATAAGGGGTCTTTGGGCTGCGCTTTGTCTGGTCCCTCACCTAGGACCTGTCTGCCTTGGGTGACCCTACTAGGGGCATGAAGCCCCTGACAGCATAGCTCCTAGGATCATTGGGACACTCAAACCCCTCCACCACGGTAAGGTGGCAGCCCAGGGAAGTTTAATCTATTTCTATTACTTCAGCTACTATATACAGTAGCTGTTTTGATGTTAATTTTAGCTTTTTCAGTTAATTACACATTTTTTATACTCATTTCAACTTTTTTCAGCCTAATTCAGCAAAAATGTGCTCTCTCCACTTCCTTCTAATACATTTCAGCTACTTTATGCTTTTTCAGCTGTTTTTTGTTGTTGTTGTTGCTAATTTCAGCTTTTTCAGATAATGTCCACATTTTTGTGCTCATTTCTGCTTCTTTCAGCATAATTGAGCAAATGTGTTCTTTCAGTTTTCTTATACTAATTTAAGTTCCCTTATCAGGTTCACTGCGGTACAACACATGACTATGGGAATTGCGCCTCCGCACGGTTCACCTGAAGTAATACAATCACGCCTTTTAAAGCAAGTGGGCGTCAGCGTCACCAGGGGCACGCCCCCCTGGTATAAGATGTGCTGACTACCCACGTACATCCTCTTTTGCCCTTCAACTCACTTCACACCTGAACTTCGCAGGACTCCGTGTGACTGGATCGCTCGACTGGAGGTGAGCTTACTCCCTGCCCAGAGTGTCACGGACTTCCCTGCGAGCACTTTGGTTAGCGGGATGCTATCCTAGTGCAGTCGACTTCGACTTCGACATTTTTATGATTGAACGTTTTCTTGCTGTTTTGTCGTCCAGTTTAGCGGGGCGCTAACTGCACCACACGCTACCTGCTAAGCTAACTGAGCTAACGGGTTAGCCACCACAAACAGCGCAACGAGAGGATTCAACGTTTTCTTGCTGTTTCGGCGCCCAGATTAGCGGGACGCTATCTGCGTAACACGCTATCTGCTATGCTAATGGAGCTAGCGGGTTAGCCACCACGAACAGCTAAGCGAGAGGATTCGACATTTTTCTGCTGTTTCATCTCCCAGTTTAGCGAAACGTTATCTGCGCCACACTCTACCTGCTAAGCTAACGGAGCTAACAGGTTAGCCACCACGAACAGCACAACGAAAGGATTTCTTCAAACCATGTTTAGCGGCGACTAACTGGTTTCAACTCGACGTCTCTTCTCGACCATGGCTCCGGAGAAGAGCAAGAGGAAATCTAAGAACTCCAATAAGACGAGCAGGCCCGCGAGCCCAGGCTCCCGACCCTGCCCCAACGAATGTGGCTATTTCATCTCAGCAGCGGACACCCACGAGGCCTGTCCGTTCTGCCTAGGAATGGTCCATGCAAAGACAGCTTTGGTCTCCCCGAATCTTGCCCTCACTGCAACCAGCTGCGTGAGGCAGCGAGACGAAGACGCGTGGACTTGGTGGCCAACGCCATGGGCAGTTCCACCACGGCGCGAGAACCGCTCCTCACAGAGGCCCTCACTCCCACAGCGGAGTTGAAGGCAGACGAGATGGAGGACAGCAGCGATGGAACCTGGGGTGAGACAACGGAGGTTGTTGCCCCCGTGGGGGACTCCAGAGTAGAGTTCGACACGAGGGACTTGTTGCGAGCCGACAAGCTCTCATTAACAGCCTCGGGCGAGATTTCGGACGACGAGGTGGACAATGAGGAGGACGGAGACTAGAGTATGAGGACTTCTCTCAGAGCCCAGTGGCAGGTCAACCAGAGACAGACGTGTCCATCCCCGCTCTGTTCGAGCTGTGCCACAGACACTTTGAAGGTAACTTGGCCATAGCCCCACCTTCAACAACAAGTAACGAGGTTGGCGGGGAACTTCTTCTACGGCAAGCAGCAGTTGGTCACGAGGCACAGGATGCCCATCTTTCCCGACTTCCAAACAGAGCTGACGCGCACCTGGGCTGAATCCAGGGCCTCCCTGACACTACCTCTCTCCCAGTTCTTGGACGTGGACGGAATGGAGGCGGCGGGCATGGCCCACATTCCTCAGATGGAGGAGATGTTGGCAGCTCATTTGGTTCCCAGGACGTCGAGCTCAAAACCCACTCTGCCCCACAAGGCCTGCCGTGTGTCAGGCTTACAGCTCGAGAAGAGCTACCGAGCACAGGGCCTCGCTGTGCGCACCATGAACGCCTCTGTAATGATGCAGGCCTACCTGGCCGAAAAACTTCTGGAGCTCCAGCAGACCTCCAACAAGAGAAAGGCGGCCGAGGTTCTGGACGAGGCCCGAAAGGCGACAGACTTTGTCCTCTGCCTTATAGGAACTGCAGCCATCGCTCAGGGAAAAGCTATGGCCGAGACTGTGATCGCTCAGCATCATTTGTGGTTGACCCTGACAGACCTTCCAGAGGGCCAGCGTGCCCCGTTCCTCCACCATCCTATCCAGTCCACAGGCCTGTTCGGCGGGGCGTTGGAGTGGATTCAAAGCAGACTAGATCAGCGGAGGAAACAAAAAGAAGCCCTACGTGAGGGGATGCCCAAAGAACACTTTGTACAATCCAGAGAATCGAGCGGGCACAGGGGCCAACAGCAGCGACACCACTCCACAACGTGTCGACCAGCTCAGAAAAGGCCAATCCTCGAGAGGGAGCAATGGCCTAAACCCGCCTCAGAGCCTACTCAAGCAGGCCAGGCCTGGTCGAAGAAGAGGTTCGTACCACGTCAGGCAGGACCACCACGGTCCTCCTCAACAAACCGTGACAGAAAGCAGAAGTCAGCCTGAGCCAGGACTGCTTCACTACCATTCAGGCGTTTCCACCCAAAGGGAAAAGAGGAAAGCCGAACTTTTAATACCAGCTGTTGTGCTAAAGAAGCCACGATTAACTGGTATAGAACATGTAAACATACAAAATCACTCAAATGTTTGTGTAACAAAGAAAAATTGTTGTTTGAGTACGAAAATAAAGTCTCAAAAAACACAAAATGTTTTGCGTCCCGTCTTAGCTTTAGAGGGGAAAACAAACCTTTTTATGCAAAATGTGTCAATAAAGAGACAAAGGGACCCGTTCACACACCCGGCTTCCCCTGCTCTGATAAGACACAGTCTCTCAGGAGACACAATGAGCCCCTGCAGGAGGTCAGAGACATGTCTGCCCCAGACAGACTCTCTGACCCCGGCAGTGGGACAGACAGGCCTGCTGAAGAGCGGGCAGGGGGGGATGGGGGGGCGCTCTACTGTCACCCTCCCCCTCACACACAAGGTAAACATGCCCTCCAGGCTGACAGCACGTGCTACAGCATGGGAGGCCTGCAACCTAGGTCCCTGGGTTATGTCAATCATAACTCACGGGTACAAGTTGCAATTTTTCAAAAGACCACCACCCTTCCTAGGAGTGGTGAAGTCAGCCATAACCCTATCTCGTGCTCACGTTCTGAGGGAGGAAATTTGCTCCATGAAGCAGAAAAATGCAATCAGGACAGTTCCTGCTCACGATGTAAACAGAGGTTACTTCAGCAAGTACAGTACTTCATCATTCTAAAGAGAGGGGGCGGTCTCCGGCCGATTTTGGATCTGAGAAGTCTAAACAAAAGGATGCGCACGTTCAAGTTTACCATGTTGACCTTAAAACAAGTACCCTACTCTGTACACCCGAGATATTACTTTTGTAGCATGGACTTAAAGGTTCAGTATGTAAGTTCTGGAACACGCTGGAACTTAGGAAAATTTTGAACAGAGACACGTTTCTGGTCCCTCCCCCTCAGAGCCATATATGGCTCTGTTACCCTTGCTCTGCTGAAATTCAAATTCAAGCTCTGTTTTTATTGGCTGATTCAAATTCAAGCTCTGTTTTTATTGGCTGGTTACAAACTCTGTTTTTATTGGCTGGTTAACGGCGTGTCACTGTGGCTTTTTAGAAATGCTTTTAGAGAAGCAAGGGGACAATAGTTTTTTTCAGAGATTACTTGTCTAAAATCAGTATGTCAGGAGGTAGTGACAGAGTGAAGAAATATGTTAAAAATATATTATTAAAAAAGTTACATACAGCTCCTTTAAAGGATGTTTTTTTCCACATCAGCATCTGGCGCACACACAGGAAATTCCTGCGTTTTGCCTTCGAGAACAACACATACGAGTTCCAGGCCATGCCTTCTGGCCTAAAAAACCGCGCCTAGGACATTCACGAAATGCCTGGAGGCATCCCTGGCACCCATGAGGAGCCAGGGCATCAGAGTGTTGAATTATCTCGATGACTGTTGGTCCTAGGGGACAGCAATGTCCAGGCAAAAGCACACACAGACATGGTAATGTCTCACCTGAAATCACTGGGTTTTGTCATAAACCGGGAGAAGAGCAGTTTGGTTCCATCTCAGATTTCTGTTTTTCTGGGAGTAGAATTGAACTCCATTCTGTACAGGGCAAGGCTCTCAGAGGCACGGGTGACAACCCTTCAACTCTGCTTAGCATGTTTTCAGCTGCGCGAGATGGTGTCTCTCAAACTGTGCCAACGTTTGTTGGGCCTACTGGCAGCAGGAATTGTTTGTGTTCCTCTGGCCCTTTTACATATGCGGCCTCTGCAGATTTGGGTCAACAAACAGCTGGAGCTCGCCCCCCCCTCATCGAACGAGGGGTATGAAAGTCAGCTCAGAGTGTGTAAAGGCCCTGCAGCTATGGAAGAACTCCACAGTGTTCAGCAAAGGAGTCACACTGGGAAGGGTATTGTCCCGAGTCCTGGTGACGACAGGTGCATCAAAAACAGGGTGGGGGGGCTCTGCAAGGACCAGTATGCCCGTGGGGTCTGGACCCAGCAGGAGGTCCGGCTACACATACATTTCCTGGAGCTGTTAGCAGTGTTTCTGTCACTGAAACATTTTTACAGGAAAGGCTTGGTCAAACATCAGCACGTCCCGATAAAATCAGACAACAGGTGCACTGTGGCCTACATCAACAGGGAGGGAGGGACACGGTCCCAACCTCTCCTGATGCTGACGCAGAAGTTGCTCACATGTTGTATCTCCCAGATCTTGTCACTGAGGGCAACTCATGTGCCAGGGGAGCTAAACCACAGGGCAGATGCCCTGTCAAGGGGGGCCCCCCTCCCCTCGGAATGGCACCTGAACCCACTTATCGTGGACCAGATCTGGGCACGATACGGGAAAGCAAACGCAGATCTGTTCGCTTGCAGCAACAACACTCACTGCGTTCTGTAACACTCCATACGGGACGTGAACCCACCATTGGGGATGGATGCCCTGACGTACAGCTGGCTAGCAAGGAGGCAGTATTACGCGTTTCCCCCGTCCTTTTGATTCAGGCGACGTTGGAGCGTGCACGCAGGGGAGCTCTCTCTCTCTAATATTGGTAGCCCCCAGGTGGCCAATGAAAGCATGGTTTGCAGAAGTGATCTCACTCCTAGTAG
>JBBPBX010041769.1:6617-28705 GCA_038048925.1 Garcialebias charrua | reverse complement strand
CAACTGATGTCTTCATTTTACTGATTGAATCTCCTTAGACCTTAGAACGTTCAACTTTGTTAAAAAAATAGATATTCACGCAGGACTTTCCAAAAATTGAACATAAATATCCGCATCAGCGCTGAATCTGCAGCCGTCACTCACCAGTGTTGCCAGATTGGGCGGTTCACCGCGATTTTCCTTCTGACTTTTGCGGGTAAAGAGTGCTTTGGGTGGGTGGGACTCTATCTGGCAACACCGGTCACACCGGTGTTTACACGCGTGTCTTTACATTCGGGGCAGCGTCGGCAGCGCCGGGACCCTCCATCAATGTAGAGGCGTCTGCGGCACCGGGACCCTCCATCAGTAGTTGGGGCGTCTTCTATAGCAACTTCATCCGGCGAAGCCATGCTGTCCGTGACGCTGACTTGCTAGGGGCTCTGCTAGCGCTAGCATTAGCATCTCGCGAGACAACGTTACCTCTCAACGAGAGATATCGCGGGAGTTTAATATCGCGAGATCTCGTACAACGAGATCTCGTTACATGCCTAAGCACCACTGATCGATATATTTTCAGATTAGCAACTTATTTATTTTAAGAATACCTTTCACTTCATCAAAATCTAATCAAAACTCCAGCGTTCTAAAAGTAGGTGGTTGTATGTATTTCTTATACGATGAAGGACTGCTGTTGTTCAACTGAGCCTGTAGGTCAGTGAGTTAATTCACTGGTGTCGCACCCAAATGACCGGGGTTCGCGTCCCGGCCACGGCATCTTTTTTTTTTTTTCGGAGAGATCGGGCTGCAGTTAGCTGCTGGCTTTTGAGGACAGTGTGGGTCCGGTCCGGTCAGAGGTTAGGTTGCCTCATACGGATAAATTAACTGGAAACACTCTGTGAAGTTTGCGTTTGTCTGGATTGGATGTGCAACCGTGGACCAAAGCGCCGCATGCAACTAGCAGGAGCTACGCGGGCTGTTTGTTACCGAAGGAGGAGGAAGAGCTCGGATTCGGGAGGGCATGATAATAGGAGCAGCTAATGGCGGCGCACACAAACAGCTTTCGGTAAGTTATCTTTTAAGCTAGCACTAACAGTAAGTCAAACGAGTAATAAAAAAAGGCTAATTTTAAAACAACAACAGATTTGAGATACTGGCAGTTACAGAGGGCGGAGACAGAGTTTTGACGGGCGTGGACTTCAGAGCTCATTATCATAAACAGGTCGTTTAGAACGGAAGTTAGAAATGGCAGAATTAAAAAGGGTATAATTTATTATCTAAGAATTATTTTTTGTATTAAATTGAATGAACGGGGTCTGGATAGCACACAGACATACCATAAAAATTTAAAAAACCAATATGTGGTCCCCTTTAATAATTGGACAAAGCGGCTTATACACAGAAGCGTCTTTTCCGCCGAGAAGTACGGTACGTGTGATTTGTGAGGACTCACCATGGACTTTTGAAATTTCACTAGGATACAATCCTCCCTTGTTCCCTGACAATGAATCTGAAGCCTTGGTCCCCTCCGTCCAACACCACCTCCAACGTTGTCGCAAGATATGGAACCAGACCAGAAGAGTCTTAATGCGTGCCGCCCAACAGAACAAAAGGTTCACCGATCAGCACTGTTCATCCGCACCCTCGTATCGAGTAGGACAGCAGGTATGGCTCTCCACCAGAGACATTCATTTAAAAGACTTTCCAAGAAAACTATCCCCTAGGTTCATCGGGCCTTTTCCCGTGGAGAAAATTATAAACACCTCTGCTGTGAGGCTCCGCTTGCCCTCCTCCATGAAGGTCCACCCGACCTCTCATGTGTCACAGATCAAACCTGTGTGTGTCAGCTCCCTCAACACTCTGACCGACCCCCCCACCACCACCACCACCACCACCCGCCCGGCTGGTTGACAATGACCCAGTTCACACTGTCAGATGGATCCTATACGTTCGTCGCTGAGGCCGTGGTTCCCAATACCTAGTGGACTGGGAGGGATACGGCCCGGAGGAGAGATCATGGGTACCCAGGTCGTATATTTTGGACCCTTCTCTCATAACCTCTTTCTACAAGGATCACCCAGAGAAGCGGCTGAAATCGCCTGGAGGCGATGTTTGAGGAGGGGGTACTGGCATTTCTGCTGCTGTGTTTGTTTTTTCTTGATTGGCTGGCAGCATTAATCAGACTCACCTGCTACAGATGATGCAGCTTTATAAGGATTCATTGTGGATCAGGACTTCGCTGAAGCAATGCTTATGTTGGGTAAAAACAGCTCAGCCTGAACTAAATCTTGATTACCTGTTGCCTGTTATGTTTGTATGTTATTTATCTGTCTCCAGAGTTGAACTTCCTGAACCTCCTGGGAACCATTTACCTGACAACCGAGAGCTACTCACCTGAAACCATCTGTACGCTGCCTGTCTGCCTCTTCCATGAACTTGTAAATACCTCGTTCTACAGGTGTGCAGTGGAAAGCGTCCTGTGCTCCAGCATCAACGTGTGGCATGGAGGCTGCACAGTTGCAGAGAGGAAAGCTCTACAGAGAGTGGTGAAGGCTGCACAGAGGTCTGTCGGAGTCAGTCTCCCCACCATCACAGACATTTACACCTCCAGATGCAGGAAAAGAGCCACCTGCATCATGAAAGACCTCACTCACCCAGCACACTCACTCTTTGCCCCACTCCCCTCAGGACGGAGGTTGAGGAGCATCAAATGTAGAACCACTAGACTGAGGAACAGCTTCTACCCTGAGGCTGTTAGACTCATGAATGAATAAATAAAAATAAAATAAAAATAAACACTGCAAAATATCACATCATGCTGATGCTGATCTGTTTTTCTTGTTGCTGTGTTCATCTGTGACCATCTGCTCATACAGACTCATGTTCGTGCTGCTGTTTATAATGATGTTTTTCCACTATATTAGGGCTTAGTGTATTACTAGTTGATGTTTTTCTTAGTTAATTCTAGATGTTATTACTGTTTTTCTCTTGCATTTGTTGTTGGATGTAACTGGGACCCCGTGTACATAATCTCGTTTTCATCACATGTACCACATGCGGTGCAAATGACAATAAAGACTCTCTGACTGACTCTAAATACCCACCTGTATGTTAGGACCTGTAAATACACCTGGACACACACCTCAGACCTTGCACCAATCTGTAAGAAAATACTAACCTCCAACTTACCTGACAAATCTGCTCCACAGAAACCTAACCACCTAACTTACCCCTTTTAGATCCTGACCCCGCCCTTCCCTGATCTAAATAAATGTTTTATTATTCATTTATCCAAGTCCTCTGTCTTGTCTGTTGTTCTGGGTTTACTCACATTGACTGCGTTTAAAACCTGATAAACGCTTCATAATTCCACAATCTGAACACGTCTTACACAGTTTAATCATCAAAACATAGGCACCTTTGTCACCCAGCATGCAAGGCTCTTTTTGTTTCTGTCACAGAGCAAAGAGCGGGTATTGGAAATGCCCTTCGTCTGTCCGTCCGTGCATGTTGCGAGCAGAGTAACTTGAAAAATACACTATGTATTGGCAGCACGGTGGCACAACTGGTAGAGCTGCTGCCTCTCAGCGAGCAGGTCCCCGGTTCAAATCCCGGTCCGGGGGCCTTTCTGGGTGGAGTTTGCATGTTCTCTCCGTGCATGCGTGGGTTTTCTCCGGGTGCTCCGGTTTCCTCCCACAGTCCAAAAACATGCATGTTAGGCTGATTGGTAACTCTAAATTGACCCTGGGTGTGAGTGAGACAGGTCCCTCTTGTAAATGAGTCCCCGTGGCTCAAAGAGGCTAGCCTGTATAAATAAAGGTTGAATGAATGAATGAATGAATGAATGAATGTATCGTATTTCCATTTTGGTTTGTGGCTACATCTAGGCGTAAGAAAGGTTCCTTTTGAAAACTGGGCTGCCAAGTCAAAACTCAAGATGGCTGCCACCATAAATGCACATATATGTAAACTTTGAGCTCAAAAACGTGATCATTGAGCAACGTGCCAAATTCTGATTTGGTACGTATAGCTGCATGTAGACATACGAATGAATGGTCCTTACTGAAAATGTGTTGCCATGTCAAAATCCAGTCCAGAAAAACACTCATCTTGAAAACTACAAACACTCACTATTAAAATCCATTAGCGACAGAGGACATTGGCACACTGCTTGTTAATTTGAGATACATTTGACATAAAATGCCTCAGATTGCAGAAAACATCTACGAGACCACCAGAACCTTTTGCAGCTGAGAGTTTAAAAATTTGTTTGACAGCTTATAGTTTTTGCACAGCAGCAGTTTGTCTGAGGCTGACTAGCCATCGTGTTGTTCTGTCTGAAGGTGGGTGATTACCATGGTGACCCAATCCCTGTTAGCATCTTTAAAGATAGTCTTTAGTCTTGGTTCCTTTTACACAAACACTGATATTTTGCCAGCTGTTGGAAAGTTAGTCCCAAGTTCATAATGAAGAATGTTCATTTGGACAGTAGCTTCATCGGCACAATTCCAAATTTTCTCCAGTTTCCACTATCATTTTAAAGTGTGTACCTGAGAGTAGCATGACGAGAGAAGCTGCAAAGACATCTGGGTAAGGAGCCAGGCCGGGGAGGCCTATGGCTGCATTTTCGTTAAAATATTTGGATATGACTCCCCCGATAAGGTCATCAAATGTTCCGCTCCATGCCAGGGCCACACTGGATGTTCCTAATCAGAAACAGGCAATAAACCAATAAATCATGTCACCGTTTAACTGCAGTCGTAAACAGAAAGCATTTGATAGAAACATGTCCTGCTTGTTGTGTTGTACATGTTTAGCATAAACTAACTTCCACTTTTTCAGAAACAAAGAAATCCTTGAAAATTTTGCTTCCAACTTGGGTTAGAAAGTCACAGAATAACAGCTGATAACTGAGCGTGCATGTGTTTGTATTGTTATAAGTAAAAAAGGAGCATCGTCTGCTTTTAAAATGAAAAAATGACAGTGAAAATAGGAAAATTTAAATCCAGGTATACCGTAATTAAAAAGAGCTCATGCGTCTGTTAGTTACGGTGGCCCTGAATGAACAACATTATAAAAAACAGTTACATTTCAAAAATGGAATTACATTTGAAAAAACAGAATTAAATTAAGCCAAACTGGAAATGGCCAAAGGGGAAGTGGCCTAAGCGGAAGTGGCCAAAGTGGAAATGGCCAAAGCGGAAGTGACCTATAAGTAGAAGTAGCTGGAATCACATTTGAAAAAAATGGAATCACATTTGAAAAACAAAGCGGAGGTGGCCAAAGCGGAAGTGGCCTATAAGTGGAAGTGGCCGGAATCACATTTGAAAAAATGGAATCACATTTTAAAAAACAAAATTACACTAAGCCAAAGCAGAAGTGACCAAAGCGGAAGTGGTCAAAGCGGAAGTGGCCAAAGCGGAAGTAGCCAAAGCGGAAGTGGCCTATAAGTGGAAGTGGCCGGAATCACATTTGGAAAAAATGGAATCACATTTGAAAAAACAAATTTACATTAAGCCAAAGCAGAAGTAGCCAAAGCGGAAGTGGCCCAAGCAGAAGTGGCCCAAGCAGAAGTGGCTGGAATCACATTTGAACAAACAGAATTGCATTAGGCCAAACCGGAAGTGGTGGAGGTTTGTTTTTGTGGGTTTTTTTTATACTTTATTAACAACATAAATCAGAACAACAGAACAATTTACAGTACCGGTACATACATAATGGAGGTAACGTTAGCAGACTTGCATTGAGTCTGTAGAAATGAGAGCTACGTTTTGTTCAAGTTTAAAGAAGAAGATATGACGCTGGAAAAACTTGGCAGGATCTTCAAGCTAATTAAGTTTTGTTGACATACATTTTAGTTTTACTGGTGTGGCATTAGTAATACCTACCCTGCTAACTGTAACTCTTGTGTGTGCACTGTACATTGTTCTGTTGTTCTGTTAATAAAGTAAAAAAAAATACAAACACAAACAAACAAAAAATAATAATTCAATAAAATAAACTTCTACTTTGGCTCCATATAATTTTGTTTTTTCAAATATAATTCCGTTTATTCAAAAGTGATTCCGGCCACTTCCCCTTTGGCTTAATGTAATTCTGTTTTTTTTTTGTGTGTGTGTGTTTTTTTTTTCAAATGTTGCTCATTTACACTTCAGGGCCACCGTAGATAGAGCTTAGAGAGTATGTGTTGGGGAAGACTCACAGCTACTGCCACATCAAATTTTAGCTGAGTTTCTGCAAAACTGACTGAGCTGTAGCCATTTTTGGTGTTCACTGACATTGATTAGCTTTGACCACCATTTTAAATCAGGTTGACTCCAAAAGTTAATTATAGATACACCTGCAGTGATTACTTTTTGAAAATGTCACAAATATTTCTTTAGAGTTTCATGAGATGACGAGATAAAACAGAAAAAAATCATGTAGTAACTTTACTGCCCAGCTTTTATGATAGCAGTCAATATTTACAGGCCAGACCAGTTCAACCAAATATTAATTAGTACAGTTTTTATTTCTAATTGTTCTCATATAATTAGTTTTGTAGTATGTGGTAAACAAATTGAGTAGATCGTGGTTACCTATCACGTAAGAGAGCAGCAGGTTCCAACCGGTGATGAAAGCCAGCAGCTCTCCCACCGTCACGTAGCTGTAAAGGTAGGCCGAGCCCGTTTTGGGAACCCGGGATCCAAACTCAGCATAGCACAGTCCGGCAAATATGGATGCCAAGGCTGCAATGAAGAAAGAAATGATGATGCTGGGTCCAGCTGTGTCTCTGGCCACCTCTCCTGAGAGGACGTAGACTCCGGCCCCCAAGGTGCTGCCCACTCCGAGGGCCACCAGGTCCAGCGTGGTCAGGCATCGGTTAAAGGCGGACTGCTCCCCGTCGGGCTCGATGGGCTTCCTCCGAGACAGGCTCACCAGAAAGGATTTGACCACACCACACGACATGTTTCTGAGGGTTCAGATCAGAACGAAACCAAGAGGTTTTATGAAAAGCGACAGGATGATGATGTCAAGAGAGACGGGGGAAAGGCGGTTCACAGGATGTGTCAGTGAATAATTGTCAGGTCGGTCCTGAAGAGGAACATTTTTTGTCTTTTGAAAATAATCTTTTTCAAAGTCTAAGGCTAGTTCTTCCTAAAAACTGTATAAAATGTTTAAAATAACCTAAAACAAGCATACTGGTGCACCTTGAACAAAACACAAACTCTTTCAGAGTTGTTTTGTTACAGAGTACCATGATTTGTGAAGAATAATGACATGTTCTGCCAATTTTTCCACAGAATTAATAATAAAAATAAACATTTACTCACCTTTCTTTTGTAGGTTTATGCCTCACAGGTCTGCGTGAGACACAACAGGTTCCACCAAACCCTTCAAACCCAGATGTGTTGGATTCATAGCCTTCTTTATCTACCTGTGATATGATAGTGCTGATGCCTGGACTTTCAGAGGACGGAAAACCAACGCCCCGCACAATGACTGCACTTTACTCAGACGTCAGTTTCACGCACTGTTAGAAAAGCCGCCAGATGCAGTTAATTATTCTGTCCTATAGAAAGTGTGCACTCCTCACCGGTGCACTATCACGTCAGAGATACAGTAAATCCCTCGGTTCAGACGGGGTCAGAGCTGCTTGTGAGCAAACGCTGTCAAAAACACACATAAAACAGTAAATGAGAGATAAAACAGGGCTATTAGAGCCATCTTCATTTAAGTAAAAAAAAAGTTATTGACAGATAAGATTACTGAGCCTGCTGTAAATTACTACACCTTCTCTGTTAATTTCTAGAAATGACAAGTTCTGTTCTTAAAACGACTGATCATAAAAGTGGATTTGATCCGGGATTGGAACTCTAGATTGGGATTATAAAACAAAATCAAAAATTGTTCCTGATGATTCCTTGTTGACTGCTCTTAATCTCAGAGAGATCTATGGATTTGATAACTGTTTTGCAGATAAGGCTTCCCGGATGATCCAAGACTTCAAGGTTCACATTCAGCAGCGAAGTGGAGAACAAATGACCTTCACAATATTCTTGATCAGATCCCTTATCAGTCAGTCACTCGGTGCAACATATTGCTATGGGAAATTGCACCCCCGTGCGATTACCTGAAGGAATACACTCACGCCTTTATGGCCGGGGCGTCAGCATCACGCCAGAGACCCCGCCCTCTGGGTATTTAAAATGCGGACGCCCATCCTACTTTCTTATTGCCCTTCACCTCGCTAAACCTGAACTTCTCTTCGCAGGACTTCTCTGTTGTTTCATCGCTCGACCAGAGGTGAGCTCGCTCCCTACGCAGAGCGTACAGAGAATTCTTCCTGCGTACTGCTGGGCTCGCAAAAGCTAGTCCGGCACATTTTTCCTTAACCCCAAAGTTTTTTCTTCTCCTCTCTCCGCAGACTGCTTCGCTCGATGGCGCTAACTGCGTCACATTGCTACCTCTGCTAAAGTTTGTAGCAGGCTAGCCAGCGAAAGCGACGCGACGGAGGAGACGTCTCGAAAAAGAATTTTGGAAAGACTTGCTTGTCTTCTCTCGGACATGGCTCCAGAGAAAGGAAAGCAAAAGCCAAGATTTCCGAAAAAGGCTAGTAGGACGGCGAGCCCAACCTCGCTCGCCTGCCCCAGCGGCTGTGGTTTTTCCCTCTCTACGACTGACACCCATGAGGCCTGTCCTGTCTGCCTGGGGATGCTGCATGCGAAAATGGTGCTGGATGCACCCGACTCATGCCCACACTGCAGCCAGATGCTGGAGGCGGTGAGGAGGCACCGGGCGGACTTCGTCGCCAAAGCCATGGGCGCTGCTACGGCGCCAACAGACCCGGACACCACTGAGCCTCTCACTTCCACATCGGAGCTCGAGAGCATGGCTCTGGAGGACAGCACCCGAGTCGAATGTGGCGATAGCCCAGATGCGCTGGCAGTCGACTTCGACACTCGAGTCATGATGAACGAGGACGAAATCTCGATATCAGCCTCAGGCGAATTCTCTGCGGGTGACGTCAACATCGAGTACGACGAGCAAGGGGGAGACCTCTCTCGCATCCCGGCACCTGTGCTCCCGGAGATTGACTTTTCGATCCCTGCTCTGTTCGACTTGTGTTGCAGAGCAACGGACGCGCTGCAGATCCCATGGCCCGAACCTCCACCCTGTCAACAAGTCCCGAGGTTGGCAGGAAATTATTTTTACACGAAGCAGCAATCCACCACGAGGCAAAGAATGCCCATCTTCCCGGATTTTCTCACGGAGCTGACTCGCACCTGGCCTGAGCCCAGGACTCCCATGCTGCTGCCGTTCTCACAGTTCCTCGACGTGGATGGGATGGAAGCAGCGGGAATAGCCATTGTACCACAAATGGAGGACATGCTGGCGTGTCATTTGGCTCCCAGGTCATCTGGGACGAAACCGACTTTGCCCAGCAAAGCCTGTCGAGCCTCGGCTTCTCTGCTCGAGAAATGCTACAGGGCTCAGGGCCTCGCGGCCGCGCGCAACGAACATGTCCGCCATGATGCAAGCGTACCTGGCTGAAAAACTGCAGGAGCTCCAGGTAACGACAGACAAGCAGGCTGCCACCGACGTGCTGGAGGAAGCCCGCAGGGCAACAGACTTTGTGCTCTGCATGATGGGGACAGCAGCTGTTACACAAGGCAGAGGTATGGCTGAGGTGGTCATCGCACAACGCCATCTGTGGATGACCCTAACTGACCTCCCGGAGGGACAAAGAATTCCTTTTCTCCACCACTCGATAGAGCCGACAGGATTGTTTGGAAAGGCTCTGGATCGAATTCAGACCAGGCTGGACCAGAGGCGCAAACAGGCGGAGGCTCTCCGGGAAGGCATCCCCAGGAGAGCTTTTGCCCCCCCCCCAGGGAATCAGCTGGGAGCAGACTCGCGCAGCCTCGACACCGCTCAGCCTCACGTGTCCCACCGCAAAAGCGGCCGGCATACGAGGGCGAGCACCGGCAGAGACCACCACCGGACCCACCACGGGCCGAACATGCCTGGAGTAAAAACAGATTCGTTCCCCGCCAGGCGGTCCGACACAGGACCTCCTCGGCGAATCAGGACACAAGACAGAAACGTGCCTGATGAAACGGGCCTTCTGCTTAACTTTACAGGTTCACCCGCCCACAAGGTACGGGATCTAACCTTCACATGTCCAGACTTTATTTGTAGAACTATACAAAAAGCTGATGACTTTGTTTTATGCATGAATCATGACTGTTCTGCTGTGAGTGACATAAAGTCAAATATGTTGTTGCACAAAAGCACGAATAAAGCTAAAAAAACAGCTCCTCTCTGTTTCTTGACTCAAAAAAAAAACACAAAAAAAACACAGTCATATCAACAACACGGCTCCCCTCTGTTTTTCCAGCCGATATAAAGGGCGGGGGCCATCATCCCCCCCTCCCTCGCGGCTCACGGGGTGATAGCCCAATCAATAAGCCCCAGCAGGCGGCCTCAGGACTGTCTGCAGCAGACAGAGCCAGAGGCGTCTGCAAACAGGCCCGTCAGTCCTCACAGGGACAGGTGAGGGGGGTCACGTGTTCCAACCCTCGCCCCGTTGTAAACCACGGGGTCGACAATACACAAATTAAACATACCTGTGACACGTCCGCGCGCCAGGGGAGCGCGCCGACAGAACCTGGTAACCATGACAACGTACCTTCCTGGCCACCAGCTCCTATTCAACGGAGTCCAGCAGTGAGTGACGGGGGGGTCACGACAGAGGCCCACAGGCCCGAACCAGTCTCACACGTTCACAAAAGAAACGGTGATGACGCTGCAGTGTTTGTGAACATTCAATGCAAAGCAGGAATGGCACCAGGGCTAAGTCAGACTCCTCTTCTCTTTAATCAAAGGGGACTGGACTTTGTGTCACCAGCCAAACTTAAAGCTGCTCAACAGAAAGGGTTGTCTCGAACAGTTTCACATCCTTATGCTGAAACTGTCCCTTTAACCTCCATGAGCGACACACCTTGCTCAGGCAATGATCCTGCAGCGTGTGACCGTGCTTGCTGCACTGAATCGGTTCTGATCTTAAACGACATCCCCCCACCAGGTGAAACACAGCTCCCTGGAGGTTCATCAGGCTCCAGGGCACTGATGAGGCCAGAGGCCAGTGAACCAGACCCAACCATGATACAGGCTGGGATCAGGAGGTCTGCTCGTATACAAAACTTGCACCTCCTCTGGACCGTGACTCTCCATAAAACGAGGAAAAGCAGACTTTCTGTTCCGCTTTTGTCCAACGGAGACAGAGGGTTGCTCCTACCTCCCAACACTCGGTGCGGGTGGTATGGTAACACATCTGCAGGAGGGCCCCCTCCCCAATTTGGTTGGCCCTCAAGGGGCCACAGAGACCGGGGCCTTTGAGGGTGAGCTTGCTTTGCCACCTGCTCCTCTCCAGGGACCCGCTACGTCACCAGAAGGGACAGCCTCTCTGCTTATGCCCAGAACTGTGACAAATTTCAGCTTGGTTGCTGAGAGGGACAAACTGGTGGCCTCAGGCCTGCCCGAGAACATGGTAAATACCATTCAAAATGCCAGAGCTGTGTCAACACAGTCTCTCTACGCCCGAAAATGGCGTATTTTTGAAGCTTGGTTTCTGGAAAGAAATATTATTTCTTATTCCTGTGACTTGGTCCAGCTTATCACTTTTCTTCAGGATCTGCTGGAGAAAGGTCGTTCATTCTCAACCATTAAGGTGTTTTTATCAGCAATTTCAGCTTGTCACGAGGGCTGGGGGAGCAGGACGCCTGACGCGCACCCGCTCATGATAAGATTCATGAAAGGCGTACTAAGGAAGAGACCCCCCAGCAGGATCTTGACCCCTGGATGGGATCTCAGTCTGGTTTTGGGGGCTCTCTGTGATCCCCCATTTGAACCACTAAGCGACATTAAGATAGATTTATTATCTTATAAGACCGCTCTACTCCTGGCTCTTTGCTCGGCGAAACGTGTGGGTGACCTCCATCCTTTGTCCGTGCACCCAATGTGTACCTGGTTTACCCCTGATGGGTCAAAGGTCACCCTAAGGCCTAATCCTACGTATATTCCTAAGGTCTTGACTCTGAACCTCAGAAGTCTGGACTTTGATCTCTCTTCATTTCCTCCTGCTCCTGTCCTCACTCAGGAACAGAAAAAGCTGAGGGCATTCTACCCTTTAAGGGTTTTAAGTGCTTACATGGAGAAAACAGCTGATTGGAGGAAAACAAACCAACTGTTTGTGTATTTTGCGGCCCCAGCTACTGGTAGGGCCCTGTCAAAGCAACGCCTCTCACACTGGGTGACTGAGGCCATTAAAAGGGCGTACAGTAGCAAAGGTCAACAGGTGCCCTCTGGAGTACATGCTCACTCTACTCGGGGCTTGGCCACCTCGTGGTCATTGTTCAAGGGTGTACCAGTTGCAGACATCTGTGCGGCTGCTAACTGGAGCTCAACAAATATGTTTGCAAAACATTACAGTTTGGACGTTACTGCGTGTGATGTCACTCAGGCTGTCCTCTCTAACACACAGTAGAGAGCGGCCGTGAGATGCCTAATGAATAAAGGCAGACGTTTACACTAACATGCATTTTACTGAGCATTTCAAGGGCGTGAATGAATTACGTTCCCATAGCAATATGTTGCACCGAGTGACTGACTGATAAGGGAACTGAAAGTTATGCACCATAACTCATGTTTCCTGAAGGAAGGGAACGAGGTGCAACATAGTTGGCCCTTTTCAATGCTGAAAGCTTGGTGAAGTGCATTTTGGAGAAAGTAGGATGGGCGTCCGCGTCTTAAATACCCAGAGGGCGGGGTCTCTGGCGTGAGGCTGACCCCCGGCCATAAAGGCGTGAGTGTATTCCTTCAGGTAATCGCGCGGGGGCGCAATTTCCCATAGCAATATGTTGCACCTCGTTCCCTTCCTTCAGGGAACATGAGTTATGGTGCATAACTTTCAGATTTAATTCATGGCCTCCGCAAAGTGTTTTTTTAGGGGCCGTGTTTCCATCTAAAGTTGTGAGCGTGTTTCAGCCCTGGAAGTTTGTGGAAATGGAGGACAAAGCGGCTTTCATGGCTCCCTCTCTCTTTAGCTTTTACCTTCTCTTCCCCCCCCTCATCATGGGGTATCAGCTCACCTATAATACCTCCTGCATCAACAGGCGGGAAGGAAGTCTGTGTGGATGAGTTTGACCAAGCCTGTCCTCAGGCTGGATCTGTCCAACTGAAGAACTGGGTAATGTTTAACAAAATAACAGCATCTACACACGTGACTCCTTCATCTTTATGATCCGAGGGCTGATCATGAGCCTGTTAACCCTCGGATAATAACCTTTAATGTGACCTTTATGGCTCTTTCCTGTACATTACCCACGCTGAATGCAATATTAGCCAGAAAATGCTTTATATTAAACAAAGCTGATGCAGAGGCCATGGATTGAAAAACAGATTTGAGGATGGTATTTTTCATTAATAGAGACAGACGAGCTCTTTACCTTTATCTTTTGGTCCAGCGAGCAGCAGCCGGTGACTGTGAGGCGCAGAGGTCCAGGCTGTGGACTTGCATGAGGGAAACATTGCTCCAATATATCCAAGACCGACCCGTGTGACCCTCCCACTCAATGGAATTACTTACAAAGTCGCCTTTCTCAGTGCCGACCAGTTGGGATCATAATGTGCTCATTATTATTGCACAGAGAGTGAGAACTGCAAATCCCTCCGAGAATGCAGAAAAATAATAACAATGCTTCTGAGCTCACTTTATTCAGTGTTTTTGCATTTAAAATGTTTGACACTGTCAAATACATGTTTAAAGGAACAAGAATGGAGATTTATTTTTTAAACTGCACATAAAATACCAAGTTGCCTCTCTGCTAAATGAAATAATCCAAAAGTTTGTAAGGTCGCAAGAAAGTCAAACCGGTTTAAAACTCTAGGTGCACTCAAAACTTTTAAGGATATAATAAAATAATATAATAACAAAAATGTTGGTAACGAGTCCATATTTTTGTTACATTATTAAATCCTGGTGGTTTGACTTCTGCAAAAACAGCTGGTTTTTTTTGTGGATTTTATAATTTAATCTGTTTGATTTGCTTTTTATGGCCTTGAGAATTTTACAGCTTTTCTTATCTTCAGTCTGCAGTGCCTTTTCAAAACAGAGGAGGTCAGTATGAAACAAAAGTTGTCCAGTGTTTGCATCAGATGGTTCTGTTTCTCTTTGAACAATAGAGAGAAGACAGGAAATCAACAACAATTAAAATGATAAAAACAGCAAAAATAATCCCATTTCTTTTGTGAACTTATGCTACATGTTAGTGCTTGAGAGGATAAGTCAGGGATGACTCTCAGCTACCACCACACCAAGCATTAATTGTAAAAAAAAAAGACCATGATGCATGCTCAATAACATCTGCAAAAAAAAAAAGAGTTTTAGTCATTTTTAATTTACTAAGGTTGACTAGCTGTGGTGGGCATCTTGAATGAAACTGTCTAAAAGTTAATCAGTTGTTCATTCAATTTTTATTTTTATTTTCCTTTTATTGTGGTGGGAGAACATGTAAAAATTCTAACAGGTGCTTTTTGTAGTGTGGTGACAGAAATACTTTAATATCGACCTCTTTTTATTTTGTCATTATCTGATGGTTGATCTTTTAGTGCCTTTAAACTATATGGTGCACAATACAAGATTAGACTAAGTTATAATCTCCTCAGCAGTGGTGTAGTCTACATTTTTGTAGTGGGTATACTGCAGTTAGTTTTACGTTTGGCATTGGACACCATTGAAGCCACTGATCGCGATGTCCAACGTAAAACTAACTTTACCGCAGTCGGTCCGTATAATGTGCTTAGAAACGAAAGTAAACTGGTTGGTACAATGTAATCAATTTATTTCGATTTTTAAACATATTGAACATTTCCAAATTCCAAAAGATAATGTACATGTATACCAATAGATTGTTACGGAAGTGTTTAACTGCCATTTACCATATCAATGACGCATGCCTAATGATATGTTCATTCATTCATTCAACCTTTATTTAAATAGATGAGTCACATTGAGCCTCAAAGACTCATTTACAAGTGAGACCTGTTTGGACAGACAATAAAAGTGGTGAAAAATGAGACAGGGTTTGGATGTGATAATATATCATTGGGAACTTTTTAGTGGGTATACTGAAATTCTCAAGATTTTCTAGTGGGTATACTCCGTATACCCACGTATCACGTAGACTACACCACTGCTCCTCAGGACCATCAGTGAACGTTTATCAGGGACAGCTGGTGAGTGGTCAGAGTGGTCATGCTCTAATGGGAGAGTTGGGGGTTTGATTCCACCAGCAGTCACATTCTAGTGTGTCCCTGGGCAAGACACTGAACCCCCCTGTGTGTCCCATTGGTGTATGAACGTGGCAGTGTTTTTCAAAGTGGGGGCTGCGGCCTCTGGGGGGCCGCCAGGGGGGCCTCAGAAAGATGGAGAGAAGAAGATAAAAAAAAGATAAAAAATTGCTTACTAGGTCCATCTGTTTCTGTCATTTCCAGATAAACACGCTTGAGAGAGAAGTTGATTTATTTTGTTGTGTTCTTCTGGTAACAGTTTGTTGAAAAGTTGTTGTTTTTTTTTCAGTGGAAATATAATACAGTGTTAGTTAACAACATTTTTATGCTCAGCAACTGTAATATATATTTTTCTTCTTCTTCTTTTGGCTTCTACAAGTTGATGTTTCTTTACATATTTTGTAGCACTGATTGTGGGTTTGTGAGGGGGCCTCGGCCAGAAGCTAACGCTGTTTGGGGGCCATGGCATGAAAAAGTTTGTGAACCCCTGATCTAAAGCACTGATTAGTCTTTGTAGAGATCTAGAGTGCAGTATGAATGTGTGTGGAGGTAAATGAGGGCACAGACTGAGTTCTAAAGCTCTTTGAGTATCTTGGTTAGATATAGAAAGACACTATACAGACAGTTACACTATAAAGAGACTGTACAGTCCATTTACTTACAGCTTAAAAAATGTGGATTCAGACCTCTGATGAACTCTGACGTTTTGTGAGTCGTGCTTGTGCTCTGCAGGGCAGTGACCTGTGATAGTTTGCTCAGAGTCTCTTCTGTTCTTTAAAAAAAACAGTGCCGGGGCCTTTCAGACTGAAACCGACATGAATGTGTTTTTGTTTTGTTTTCTTTTTAATCAAAGTTTGAGCCTTTTTTGACTGCACCAATCTAACTAAATCTTTTTTTTTTTCTTCATTTTTTTTTTTTACATTTACTTTGACTGGTCTAAGCCAACACTGTATCCCCCCTCCTCCTCCTCCTCCTCCTCCTCCTCTTCAGCTATGCCTGCGTGTCTCTCCCTCACTTATTACTGGAATCGACTCCTGTCGCGACAGAAATAGAGCAGAGGAGTTTTCAGGCTCGGTGCCAGCGAGCACTGCTGTCTTCAAATCACACCTCACAAACTCTGTCTGGGGTTTACTGAAGCCTCACGTGTCCCCATCGACTACAAACCCACTCTGACTCGTTTAAAAGAGCAAGGAAAGCCGCACAGAAGGCTGCGGACGTTGCGCTCTCCACGTGCGTAAAAATGCTCCAAATGCGCACCGTACTGTGCTGCCACTCAGCCAGCTGAGGTGGGGGCTTGCTTTAAAGAAATGTATTTATAGAAATACAGTTGCTTTTTGTGCATCCCTCTCACACACGCGCACGCACACGCACTCCTGTCGTGCGCTGAGATGCAGAGCACCGCAGTCGCTGCGTCACAGGACGCGCAACGAGGGGAGGAGGAGGAGAGCAGACAGAGCAGCGGCTCCTCTAGAGGCAGCAGCAGGACCGCCGATTGTTCTCACACAGGACAAGGTAAGTCCATGCTGTTTAAAGCTTTGGCTTTGATTTATTCAGGATTGTCGCGAGATACCCAGAGGTTTGGCACTGCGTCAGATATCCACAGAGAAAAGTTTGCTGATTCATTTCTGGGGGTGTCCAAGACTCGGTCTGCTCTGGAGAACAGCTGGAGGTTGATCAGCCGAGACAGACAGAGGCTGAAGTTCATTTAGAAAAACAGCAAAATAGTTCAATTTAAAGCCTGTGAGGTTTATTCTGCGGGAGTGGGGGTACAGCAGGGTGTGGCTCTTTGGAGCTCCCCCCCCACACACACCCGGTGATTCTTACATTAGGTTAAACTCCTCATGCTATTTTGGGAAACCTTCACTGCAGTGTGAAGCAAACGCAGAGCATTTCAAACCCAATGGGTGTTTTTAATGTGTGAGACACAAGTAAACATTTTTCACTTTCACTTTTTATCAACTCGTGTTTAATTGGCTTTCTTTATTCATAAAGTCAGTGAGCAGGCGTGTGAACTCTGGGCATGTATGGCTTGGTGTTTACGGAGCAGGGTGACCCTGCAGCTTCCTTAATGTTGTCCTGATGCAGGCTCAATTATCCAGGTAGAAAAATCTAACAAGGTCAAGTCAGGTCATCTGGACGGTGACCTGACTTGACCTTGTTAGATTTATTTGATGTTGTTTCCATCCATCAGGGAACCATTTGAGTCATGTGAAGAATTGGAGCAAACTGTGTCCCTGATTGCATTAAGAGTTTCTCTCACAGGAAGCACACGGTTACTTAATTCACCCGGCAGAGAAGGATCATCATGATGCACCTTTGCAGAATCATTTTCTGCACATTTCAGAGAAAAAGTCTGCCTCCCTTGCAGCACAGGGGTGGTTTTTCACTGCACCCACTATGTCAGCATTTCTCTCTTTCTCTCTCTTTAGGCCTGAAACTATTGATTCTGAGCAGCGCTGACAACCACATCCAAACATGGTAAGTGGATGGACCCTTCTTATCTTGTGCTGTGTAAGAGTGATCCGAGCAGATCTAGTGTCTGTTTAATTTGTGTCAATGAATGGCTGGAGCGGGGTCATCTGCTGTCACCTGGCACCGTCTGAGCCCTCCATATCATAAAGCCAGCAGTGTAGGGTGTCACCTCCACCTGGGCTGGCACACAGACATACCTGATGAGATGTTTTCAGTCCACGGACTTGTTCAAGGACAGGCCACCAGGCTTCAGTTAATGGGGAACGGAGTACAGGTAGTCCTCGACTTACGACGTAGATCCGTTCCTACGCGGCGTCGTAAACTGATTTTTGATGTAAGTCGGAATACATACTGCACCATATACATGTACAGTACTGTACTGTATTACCAAGCACTTAACCTATCCTAACACAGTACCCTACATAATTATCAAAAAACACATACGTTTGGGAGCCATAATGAAGGGAAAAAGGAGTTTATGGCCTACTGGGATGCTGGTGACACCGTCCTCCTCGGTCCATCCGCCATATTCCTATGACGTAAAACCACCGCCCATCCTTCCGTATTCCGTTTATGACGTAAAACCGCCATCCATCCCTCCGTATTCCGTTTACAACGTAAAACCGCCGTCCATCCCTCCATATTCCGTTTATGACGTAAAACCACCGTCCATCCCTCCGTATTTCGTTTATGACATAAAACCGCCGTCTGTTCATAACTTTTATGGACAGAATTTCTAGGCGCAGCCAAGGTGTTGAGAGGATCCGTTTTGGTGACCTTAGAATCGCTTCTCTGTTTTTTGCAGATGATGTGGTCCTACTGGCTTCATCAGTTCGTGATTTACAACTTTCACTGGAGCGGTTTGCAGCCGAGTGTGATGCGGCCGGGATGAGGATCAGTTCCTCCAAATCCGAGGCCATGGTCTTGAGCCGGAAAAGGGTAGCATGCCCTCTCCGGGTCGGGGAGGAGGTCCTGCCCCAAGTGGAGGAGTTTAAGTATCTCGGGATCTTGTTCACGAATGAGGGAAAACTGGAGCGTGAGATCGATAGGCGGATAGGTGCAGCGTCCGCAGTGAAGCGGGCGCTGTACCGGTCTGTCGTGGTGAAGAGAGAGCTGAGTCAAAAGGCAAAGCTCTCAATTTACCGATCGATCTACGTTCCCACCCTCATCTATGGTCATGAGCTTTGGGTTATGACCGAAAGAACAAGATCTCGGATACAAGCGGCTGAAATGAGTTTTCTCCGCAGGGTGGCTGGACTCTCCCTTAGAGATAGGGTGAGAAGCTCAGTCATCCGGGAGGGACTCGGAGTAGAGCCGCTGCTTCTCCACATCGAGAGGAGCCAGTTGAGGTGGCTCGGGCATCTGGTTAGGATGCCTCCTGGACGCCTCCCTGGTGAGGTGTTCCGGGCATGTCCCACCGGGAGGAGACCCAGAGGAAGACCCAGGACACGCTGGAGGGACTATGTTTCTCGGCTGGCCTGGGAACGCCTTGGGATTCCCCCAGAGGAGCTGCTCCAAGTGGCTGGGGAGAGGGAAGTCTGGGCCTCCCTACTTAGGCTGCTACCCCCGCGACCCGACCCCGGATAAGCGGAAGAAGATGGATGGATGGATGGAACCGCCGTCTGTCCTTCTGTATTCTGTTTACGACGTAAAACCGCCGCCCATCCTTCCGTATTCCTTTTACAACGTAAAACAGCCGTCCGTCCTTCCGTATTCCGTTTACAACGTAAAACCGCCGTCCGTCCTTCCGTATTCCGTTTATGACGTAAAACCGCCATCCGTCCTTCCGTATTCCGTTTATGACGTAAAACAGCCGTCCGTCCTTCCGTATTCCGTTTACAACGTAAAACCGCCGTCCGTCCTTCCGTATTCCGTTTACAACGTAAAACCGCCATCCGTCCTTCCGTATTCCGTTTATGACGTAAAACCGCCATCCGTCCTTCCGTATTCCGTTTACAACGTAAAACCGCCGTCCGTCCTTCCGTATTCCGTTTACAACGTAAAACCGCCATCCGTCCTTCCGTATTCCGTTTATGACGTAAAACCGCCATCCGTCCTTCCGTATTCCGTTTACAACGTAAAACCGCCGTCCGTCCTTCCGTATTCCGTTTACAACGTAAAACCGCCGTCCGTCCTTCCGTATTCCGTTTACAACGTAAAACCGCCGTCCGTCCTTCCGTATTCCGTTTACAACGTAAAACCGCCGTCCGTCCTTCCGTATTCCGTTTATGACGTAAAACCGCCATCCGTCCTTCCGTATTCCGTTTCATGACGTAAAACCGCCATCCATCCTTCCGTATTCTGTTTACAACGTAAAACCGCCGTCCGTCCTTCCGTATTCCGTTTACAACGTAAAACCGCCGTCCGTCCTTCCGTATTCCGTTTATGACGTAAAACCGCCATCCGTCCTTCCGTATTCCGTTTATGACGTAAAACCGCCATCCGTCCTTCCGTATTCCGTTTACGACGTAAGACCGCGTTCACAGTACTGTACAGTGCAGTATTCCTCCGCCGCTGCACCGCATACAGTGCAATACTGTATTCTTCTGCCGCTGCGTTACGACGTTTATGATGTAAAACCGCGTGGCTCGAAATAAGGCTTTTCATGGTAAATGAGAGATGCGTCGTAACCACGAAACATCGTAACTCGAGACCGTCGTAACCCGAGGTCTACCTGTATGTGGTATAGTATTGTGAACGCCAGTTTTTGGCATCGTTATCGTTCCACAATTTTGTGCTATTTCATTAAATCATATCTCAAAATGTTCAGATCAGAGAAGGGTGTTTTGACTTTGGTATGGGTATAACTTTAGCTTTTTGAAATATTTAGCCTTTTCTGCCATTTTTTCCTCATAGAAAATAAATTGAGATCATTTTACATCCTTCAAATCTTTAGATCGGATTACAAACGTTTACTGCTCCTTTCACAGTTTGTTTTTCTTCAGCTTATTGCAGCTTCCTTCTGCAAATGTAAACTTTTTTCAGCTAATTTCAGCTGTTGCTTTAGCAGTTATGTGCTCCTGTCAGATTCTTTCTGCTCACTGCAACATTTTTGTGCTTCTCGTAACTTCTTTCTGCTAATTTCAGCTTGTTATGCTTCTTTCAGCTCATTTATGTATTTCAGCTTTTACTACTATTTCAGCTACTATTAGCTGTTTTATGCTAATTCTATCTTTGTCAGCTAATTCCACATTTTTTGCTATAATTTAAACTTTTTTCAGCATAATTCAGCAAAAATTTGCTCTCTCCACTTCCTTCTAACATTATTTATATTTTTCAAGCTACTTTTCAGCTGGTTTTGTGCTAATTTTAGCTTTTTTTCCAGATAATTAACACTGTTTTATGCAAATTTCTGCTTCTTTCAACCTAATTGGACAAACATGTTCTTTCTGCTTTCTTCTGCTAATTTAAGCTTGTTCTAACTTTTCAGCTAGTTTTTTTTAGCTTTCTTTTTTATTATTATTATTATTATTATTAGCATTTTTAGCCAATTTCAGCCTTTTTCAGATAAATTCAAGTTTTTCATGGTAATTTCTGCTACTTTCAGCAAACTTCTTTATGCTAATTTCAGCTTGCTATGCTCCTGGCTGTCTGCTTCTTTTCGGCTGGTTCTTTCTGCTAGTTTGTGCCTTTTCTGCTCTTACAACTATTATTTAGAAGTTTTTATGCTAATTTTTGTTTTTTTTTCCAGATAATTCCACTTTTATATTTATTTATTTAGCTCATTTCAGTTCTTTCTGCTTCTTTCCGGGAGTTTAAGCTTCTTTCTGCCTTTTCAGATAGTTGTCAGCTTTTTACACAAATTTTAGCTTTTTTAGCTAATTTCCTAAGTTTTGTTCTAATTTCTGCTTATTTAAACCCAATTTAGCAAATATGTGTTCTTCCTGTTTTCTTCTGCTAATTCAGGCTTGTTCTTCAGCTACTTTTCAGAATGTTTTTTAAGCTAATTTCAGCTGTGTTTCAGCAAGTTCTTCTGCAATAAACATTCACACTGCATTTTCATAGGAAATGCAATTTCTGTTTAAAATCTAAGTGAGATCTTGGTGCAGTCATGATGAACACAGACCGTTTAGTCTGCAGCTTGTTGCTAGGGCTTGTATTTGTGGCCTTGTCGCTCTCCAGCTGTCGTGCAGAGTGATGGTCACTGTGCACGTGTGGTGAAAAGATTCTGGCTGCTAGTCTTAAAGCTGCAACGTTCCCTGCAGCTGCAACACACTCAAAAAGCAACTGACCAAGGCACATGCTGGATTATCCTAAATAAAAGTATGTTTGAACAACTTGAATCTATTGACAGTATGAAGTGTTTT
>JBBPBX010041768.1:18552-28706 GCA_038048925.1 Garcialebias charrua | reverse complement strand
TGATAAGAAATTATCAATATCGATGCCTTTATCGATGTCATTTATCGATTCGATTCCTTATCAATTCTGTTATCAATTCTCATTTGGGTAATAAAATATAGTAAACCATTTGTGTTCATAAAGAATTTATTTATGGATATTTTCCCATAAAATAAGTCAATTTTTACATTTAAAAAAATGATCAAAACAAAACAAATGTGTTAAAAAAATATAAAATAGCGTAATGTGTATTGTATCAATTAGAAAATTAGAGTTAGTCATTTTGTACTGTTGTAAATTTGTATTGTATCAATTAGAAAATTAGAAAGAGTTAGTCATTTTGTACTGTTGGTTGAAGATTATTATTGTTAAATCTGATTGTTGAAAAAGTTGGTTGAAGATTATTATTGTTTACATGGCTGATTATTGTTGTTTAATCTGATTGTTGTAAGTAAGGGGCAGATATAATAAGATTTATTCTTCTTTCTGCTACCTTTCATTTTTTTACATTTTGTACACTATCATTTAATGAGATTGTCTTGTATAGTTTCTTCTGTAAAAAAATGAACAAATTTAATAAACATAAACATATTTTTAGACTCATTTTTCGCTCTGATTCTTCGTTTTTCATTTTTGGCGAAAATGGTGCAGTACCAGTTTCGGCCGCTTTAGAGGCGCTGTAGGCAGCAGCCAGCAGAGGACTCAGAGAGTGAAGAGGAAGAGTGGCCACTTCCAGAAGTTTCTACTTGCTGTGTTCGAAAAAAGCCTCCTTTGGTCGGACTGACTCTGTCGCTGCCCGCTCCCTGCTGTGGATGTAGCTGTTTTTGTTTGCAAGATACCACTCATAAACCACACCGCGGATTTTTAAATCCAGCTGATTTCACATTTGGTTCAGCTCAGGAGCCCGTCTGCTATAGTGAGGTAAGAAATATATTTTTAAGCGTTTATTTAGCTAAATTTAAAGAAACAAAGCGTCCGGTTTGACCCGCCTGGCGCCTGCATAAAAATCAGCGAACTTTTTTTTTAAATCCAGCTTATTTGAACATTTCGTTAAACTCAAGAGTACGTCTACTATTAAGTCAGCTAAGAAATATATTTTTTAAGCGTTTATTTAGCTAAATTTAAAGAAAGAAAGCGTCCGGTTTGACCCGCCTGGCGCCTGCCTAAAATTCCGCGAACTTTTTTTTTTTAAATCCAGCTGATTTGAACATTTCGTTAAGCTCAGAAGGACGTCTGCTATGAAGTCAGCTAAGAAATATTTATTTTTTTCGGGCGCGGCGCATGTCTGTGATGTCAGCGCTTAAATACGTCACCACCAGGAGTCTGCAGAACCGATAAGCTGAATCGTTAAGACAAGCATCCTACAATTCCATGGAATTGGACTTTTAAGAACCGGTTCTCTAACAGAACCGGTTCTCGGTTCCCATCCCTACTCTTATACCACTATGCAAAAAAACTCAGGACAGTGTTAGTTTTACTATTTTATGCTTATGTCTATTATTATATGTTTCAGTGTTTCAATGTTTAGATGTTTACTGTTGCACCGAGGGACTGAGAGAAACGCAATTTCGGTCCTGTGTATGTCCTGTACAGTACATATTGCAGATCTGACAATAAAGTTGACTTTGACTTTGACTTTGACTAATGTTTAATGTATCCACAGTCCAGAGTGCCTTCTCAATTTCTGTTTGATTTCTGCTCACAACTTTCAGCAGAACACTTGACATTTGACTAGAAACAGTCAAATTCTACAATTCGACCCATCAGTTTCTATTCTTCTGCAGGAGGCACAGAACACACATATTGTTATGTGGGCTGCACAAGTTATGGCAGGCCGAGAAAACACTGGGATTACGTAATGTGGTAATGCTTGGTGTCTGAACCAGAGGAGATTTTCAGCCCACACAAGTCATCTAAGCATAGCTCGACAACGTTCTTGTATGAAACAGGTGTATTTAGCAGCATTTGCGAGTCTTTTGCAAATGGTGTGCTTAAACGTCTTCAGATATCTGTCGACTCAAAGTGCAGTTTTGGTTGTTCAGTCTTTGCAAAAGAGAGGACATTTTCTAAACGTGGTAGGCAAGTCTTAGTAAAATAAGCAGTCAGTTTAACACTGAAGGGGCACACGGCCAATGCTTTAAACTAGATCCACTGAATACTGTACCCTTGAACATTTGAAGGTGAACCCTTCAGCAAGTAAAGCACACATCGAGAACTTGTGAAGCATTTGAAATAAGAGCTGAAGCGCTCCAGAGACATGTTTTTACAGACGAGGATGATCTCGATTTTAAAGATGTTAAACGACAAGCTTTAAGCTGCATTTGGCAACAAAGATAAATTGTAAAGCGTTTAAGAGTATGGGATTCTCACATTGTTTGCAGCTAAACAGATGGCAATTTCACAATCGGTAAAAATCGTTCTTAAAAAAAAGGTTGGAAGAAGGACACTTCTGCTACAGACTTATCTCTAAGTCAAAGAGCGGACATTTTGTTCTGTGCTTACATTTTAGGAAAACCACCATCACATAAAAAATAAAAAGTACAGATTTAAACAACAAAACAATATGGAGGACAGAGCTTTGGGTGGGTGTGTGGATTTGCATCAAATGCTTCTATTTCTTTATATTTATAAGTTTGTGGCTGGGTAGTGGTGGTGCAGAGGTTAAAGAAGGCAAGCCTGTGATCAGAAGTTGCTGGTTCAAATCCCCCAACTTTACATCAAAATGTAGGTGAGAAAGGTGTCGCTCCTATACATGTCTCCACCCTCATTTGCCCCACTCTGAGCCCTTGAGCAAGGCCCTTAACCCCCACATGCTCCCCCAGGGCACCCTAGGTGGCAGCTCTCTGCTCCACACAGAGGGCTGTTGCAGCTCAGATCTGTGGTTGCATCAGGGAGGGCATCTGGTGTAAAAAGTGTCAAGTCTTCTTGCGAGTTAATTCAGTGTCAACCCCTGACCCCTGATGAAGGGAGTAGATGAAAGAAGAAAGAAAAAACTAATATGTGGTTAAATAGAAGGTTATGGGTGCGTTAGTGAGAGTTTGTTGCAAGAATTATGGTAAAGCTAAAGGAATTAAAGTAAAGTTATTTGTAAAGAAAATAATAAGAAATTCCAGCGGCTTCTGATGTTATCATCCCATTAAATGGACGTTATTGTCCCTCCTACCTCGTAGTAGGGGTTGAACGAGTACATAATTTTAAAACTCGACATTAACATAATAATACTCGAGTAGTGCGGCACGTCAAAAACGAAACTAAAAACAGTGGGGCGGTGGACCACCCCGCACCACCACCTGTGGTGCTGCGCATTAGGTTTAGTTTTAGATATTAATATGTTTATAGTTTTTTTTTTTTCAGTATGTTTAGAGATTAATATTTTTTGCCTTTTATTTGTGAAACAAGGTCAGAGGAAGCTGGTTCTGGTTCTGTCATTGGACCCGGTGTTACACCACATTCTGTGACCTGCAACATTTCATGCAATACCGCCCCCTACGGTCACAACATACGGTTGTCACAGAATATGGTGTAACACCGGTTTGCAACGTGCTCCAAACAGGAAGTTGATTCATTTTCTGTTCTGTAACTGCGATGTGATGACGTCACTATACAAGTACTCGACTTGAAATTAAAAAACTCGATAGAGGTCCAAGTAACTGATGTGTCGATAACTTGAGTAGTCTGTTAAAGCCCTACCTCGTAGCATTTTTAAAGTTACGCTGTTATCGCTAATATGCAGCTTTACACGTGGGTAAAACAGGAAGTGTTTTTGGTTTTATTAGCTTTATGCAACCCTTTTCCTAAACCTAGCCTTACAACTGAGCCAGAGCACTGACCCTAAACTTAACCCCCTTACTCTTAAGCCTAAACCTAACCCACCTAACCCCCAGACCCTTTACTCTGAACCTAATCACATGAGTCAATTATCAGCGTTAACAACAGACCTTTAAACAGTCTGAACGCAAGAAAGTTAATTCTCAATAGTCCAGGTATCAAATCCGTCTGAACGCAGCATATGGGGATGATAACAACGGATAATGGCCATTTAATGGCTGATAACCTTCAAAGCGGGTGTAACTGCACCATTCACACTATTTTTAACAGACTGGTTCTTATCTAGACTCTTTGTCCAGCACATATTAAAACATGTCATACCAGCAAGAGAACAGATCCATCAAGCTGTTTCATTGAACCAACACGAGGATCTTCTCTGAGTGGATTCAGACATTATTCGCCTGACAGACACCTGTGCTTTTCCTGCATCACCATTTAGATACGACATCAAGTATTACAGTGCAACAATCGACGTAAGTACGGATACTGTACATGTGCTGTGTTGAATAAAATGATTGAATTCAGACCCCGGGAGATAAATGATGGGCAAATGAAAGGCACGGTAATGACTGTACAGTTCAGTGGCTGAGGCAGATTATAGCGTGAAATTGTGTTCATGTGAAAACTGGTGAAGTCTGAGGGTATGAACCTTGTTAACTTTTTTCCTAATCAAAGACCCCTTCACAATGTTTTACTTAAATGCACTGGAAAAGTTGTGTTTCTAAATCTAGACTTTATTCTAAATGCCACTGCAGGCAGATTTGTTTCAAAAGTCAAATGCAATGACAAGCAGAAGATTAAAACTAACCAGATTTCTTGGCAGTGAATCTGCTGACCGGTCTACATTTGTGTTTTAAGAGCACCTTTACTTCAAAGCACCTTGAGGATGCGTGGATTGAGTCAACCTTAATATTTGCTTATTGAAAGCAAGGACTTAAATCTGGCACTAATGCTCATTATCCAGAGGATAGATCAGAATAAGTCAAACACTGGCACCAAAGGGCCACAAACAAAGATGTGACACTAAAAACTGTAAACTGTCAGGTCACATTACTATCATTCTGACAGTGATTCCTCAGTGGTAAACAAGAGCTTCAAAACTTGGTACAAAAGATCACGCAACCAACAACAAACAGATGTCAGTAATTCAAACTGAAAATGCACTCAAGAGATGCTCTAAATCAGTCAATTTTACAGATTCTGAACTAAAATTTGACGTGGTAGTAGCTGAGAATCATTTTCAACCTGGGGCGATTCTAGGATCTGACCTTTAGGGGTGCTTTGGCCCGAGTACTCTTGGCTTGAACAATGTGCCTCTTGGAATGGTTTGTGAGACGTACAAAAGCCACCTGGTATTCCCAGTTGGTCTCCCATCCAAATACTAGCCAAGTCGTACCCTGCTTAGTTTTAAAGCTCAGATGAGATCAGACATTTTGAGGGTGGTATGACCATAAATGATGAACTCAGTCACAAATAGGACTTTTAAAAGATCATAGCAAACAAAGAAAAAACCTAGAAGTTGCAATATATTTAAACACACAAAACACAAAAACAAAGCACAACTAGATTTAAGCATTAACCTTTCATTTAACCAGTAAGCATAGAATATAATTATGACTAAAAATGAAGGATTTACTTGCAGTTCCCTTCATAAAAACGAACATGCAGTGTTTCCTGTTTATCACTGTCATATTCAGTTTATCAATGGTTAAAAAAATCATCAATTTTTTCATATGATTTTTCACTAAATCCCACTGAAAAGTGTTTGTAATGCAAAACCCCGACAATGGCCCTCATGCACGAACCGTTCGTACGCACAGATTTGTTCTTAAACTGTGCGTACGAGTGATTTAGGATCATTTGTGGCATTCAACAATGTTTTCGTATCCTACGATTTTTTTCAGATACGAACAAAATTTACGAGTGGTCCGGACCTGTCGTATATTTTAGGAGCGTCAGTCTGCTGTCATCCAGACGGAATTTCTCCACTAATAACTTCATATTTCGTTATTTAGAAAATATTTAGAGTTTAAAAAAGTCACGCACCACAATTGTTTTTGACAATAGGTTCTGTTTGAAGTCGAATTATAATTTTAAATGTAATAATGACTAACGGATTAAAGTATTTAAATTAAAATCAATTTGTTATCAATGCCGTTTTCTAACACTACAATATCAATATGAAGATCTCAAACTGAAACCAACTTAAATTATGAATTAATTTAAGTTTAATTTGTCTCGGTAACGCAGACTTCGGTAACGCAGACTTTACATTGACCTCCTCCTGTTGCAGTCATAGCTGTCAGATAGCTCAATGAGTAGAACGCTTGCGTCGCAGTTCTGAACCTTATGGGTTCGAGTCCCACATGGGACAACGTTTTTTTTTCTCCTTTTAATTCATTCCAGATTTAAAAAACACAAGAAAACTATTTACAATACAACAAGAAATGAAGCATAAAGTCTTTTTAATCTGGAATGAATAAATAATCTAAAGAAAGAAGGAAAAAAAATAGTCATACCTCGTGGGAATCGAACCCACGAGGTCTCGATAAGCGGTGCAATGCTTTACCCAGTGGGCCACCAGGACGCATGTATATTTTAAGGTCCACATTTCTTATAAACAAACATTCTTTGGCTTTAGTTGGTCATTTACTCCCATGAGTGACGCTGCTAATAAGGACAGATTTTCTTTTCTTGACCTCAGAGAGCAGAACTTCAATCTCCGCACCGGTAGAGTTCTTCTTTTTATTTCGCTGTCATTTTATGAACGGACCGTCCTGCTCTGAGGCAGGAAACGTAGCCTTATATGGTGTTTTGAGGGGTGGGGATTATGTAAATAACCTCTCCGCGTGCACGCGCAGGTTGATAGAACAGGTGGGATTCATCATATTTGCGCAGCCATTTACACACTTTTCCTGAGGATAGAAGAGTTTGTTGAATCTGACGTGGCATGTTCGTACGAACGCTTCGTACAAACAAAAGTAGGAGAAATTTAGGATAAAAATACGAACATGTTTGTGCATGAGGGCCATTGTTTTCAGAGGCAAAAGGGTGCAGTTCATGCAGGTAAAGGGCATTTCACTTTGGGACAAATTGAGATCACTTATTGGTCAGTTGCTGACAAACCTGCTGGACTGATTGACAGATGGCATTGAGCATCTGACTCGTACAAAATATATAGATTTTGCACCCGCTTAGGATGTCATCAACCATTAAATGGCCCTTATCATTTATTATCATCCCCATTTGTAGCGGTCAGATTGCCCCTCCTGTACCTCCTAGGAGGTTTAAAGGTACGTTGTCACCGTTACAAGCGATGACTGCAGGCTCCGTCTTTAGCTACGTGGTTAGGTTTAGAGTAAAGGGTCTTGGGTTAGGTTTAGGGTCTTGGTTAGGTTTAGGCACAAGAGTAAGGGGTTAGGTTTAGGGTTCGTCCTCTGGGTCAAGTTTAAGGTTAGGTTTAGGAAAACGGTTACATAAGCTGAAAAAAAACCCCACAACACTTCCGGGTTCACGGAAAAACGCTGCCTACTCACAGCGATAATAGCGCAGATAACGTTTTTTTCAAACATGCTAGGAGATGGATTAGACAGTTTCGCCGATACATATGGGGATGATAACAGTTGATGACGCCCATTGTATGGACTGACAACATCCGAACCCGCTTGGATTTTACTGGTGCATTTAAATGTCATCATTTATTCCATATTTTTTCCAAATGCATTCAATATTTTGGTGAATCTAAGATTTGAGAACTAAGATTCCTTACAAAATCCTAATGATGGTTTCTTTATTTTTCAGGGGTGCTAAGTAAAAATTCAGGGGTGCTTGAGCACCCTCCAAAAGAGTCTAAAATTGCCACTGTTCTCAACACACACTACAAGAGCTAACAAATCTTATGAGGATTTTATTCAAACTCTGGCATGCAAGGCAGCGAATAATATGCATTCTTAGTAGACACACTAGTTATCATTTGAAGAAAAGAAAAGTCGAGCTTCATTGTGTTGATTAGTGACTGTGCTGTTCTCAGTCAGTAATATCAACTGTAAAATAAAACTGGGATATAACTGGGACCCTGTGTACAGAGTTTTGTTCCACCTTATGTACCACATGTGACGCAAATGACAATAAAAAAACCTGAACCTTGAATCTTGACAGCGCGGGTGATCTTGAATGAAGAACCTATTTCAGAAGGCGATTGACTCCCATGTTGCGGTGTTTGTCAAATAGCTTTCTTGTAACAGAAGCAAAACAAAACGTCTGAATTTCATTTATTCTGGTTTTGTTGTGCCACCTAAAGTTTAACAAGCAGTTTGTGAATGTCCCCCGTCAGTAAATTTGAATAGTGAATGTTGGTAGTTTTCAAAACGAGTGTTTTTTCTGGTCTAGAATTGAACAGGGAATGCAAGAAAACCTTAACGTTTTTGGTGCAAGAGACCCAAGTGGGTAGGCATTAGACTGTGTATATAAGACAGGTAGTTGTTGTTGTTGTTGTTGTTGTTGTTGTTGTTGTTGTTGTTGTCTGAGCTATAGCACAGAGTGATAGATCCCATCAAGAAGGAGCAATATTATTTACCATCAGACACAATGGTCGAGTCAGGGAGTGGCCAATGGTGACCTTTGCCATTATTGACCACACCCTGGGCACCATTGCAATATCTATGGCCAACGCAATCATTTGAGGAAACTATAGTTTTAAGGAATATTAAAAACTAGAAAGCACATTTTCCTAAAATGAACAGTTTCTGTTTACACACAAATGTGTAATGGAGGCCATCTTGGGTTTTGATTTAGCAACCAACATTTTGATGGGGACCTGGTTCATGCCTAGATGCAGCCACACACCAAAACTAAAGTTGGCCAAAGGCCCCCATCTACCATGGGGCAAATAATGAAATAAATAAATAAAAACACCTCCAACCTCCAATAAGCTCTGACATTTTCTCAAGAGGTGGAAGTGCTGACTGGATTGTTGTGCTCAGCTCTTCCACAAACCAGAGAAATGCTTCAGCTCCCCTCAGAAAGCCATCCCCCCCTGTAAAGTATCATGGCAAGGCCTTATCTTATCCGCTTCATGCAGCGATGCTTCTTGTGATGAATCTCTAATGCAAGAGAACTGGAAAACTATTATCTGGACTTGGCAGTTTTCTTTGGCTGCCCAGAATCCACCACCCTCTCTTTCTCTCCCTTTTCACACTTTCTGCTTGTAACTACTAGTTTGCTTTTTTTTTTTCCTTCTGTTTTTAAAGGAAAGAAAATGTCAGATTTGGTATTTTTCCCTTAGATACATTACATTTTAAAAATGGGCTTCTTGTTATTCAAACACATGCGACTTTACATAAAAGAGAGAGGATCAAGGACCACTTGTGGTGCATGTGGGCTCAGCCTCCCAGTGCCTCCTATTACTATGGATACCATTTTCAAAGCAGGGGCCTATCTGGACAGCAACAAATTAGCACGAAAGCATGAAATTGCTTTTGTTCTGATAATAATTAGCAACAATCCAAAAGGTGATAGAGCGCTCTGCTCAGAGCTAAATGTAAATCAGAAGTGTTAGCTCACGTGACACGGGTGAGTCATTTAGCTGCTTGCTGGTGGTGCCATGTGTGTGTGTATGTGGGGGGGATGGATGGATGAACAAATGAAGCAGGTTTTGCCAATGAGTTCATCAGTATGCAGGGGTCATCCTGCGGTCACGCTAATCACTAACAGTGATTACCTGTGACGGTTCGGCCCGGTCTCATCCCGAGCTCCAGACGGACAAACAACCGTGGCGAATGCTCCCTGATAAAACAGTCACGTAAAGGACTCCTGTGGTGTTGTGCTGATGGTGCTGATGATGATGATGATGGGGGTGGAGATGGAGGAGGAGGAGGAGAGGGCGTGCTCATAAAGGGTACCAGGCTACCCTCTAGTGGCCCGGGTGGGCGCTGAACCGTGCCACAATAGAAGTTGTTGTCTGCCTTGCACGGATGTAAGAGAGGGGAACGGGGGAGTGATGGCAGCAAAAGCGTGCGGGGGTGTGTGTGTGGTGGGGTGGGGGACTCCGCTGCTTATTAACAGGAAGTGTTTACTTATATGTAAATCAGCTTCCTTAGAGATCTCACTGCTCTTATTTTAAGGCCTAAATTGTTTTCTTCTTCTTTTACCCCTCCTTCACTGACTTTTCAAGAAAGAAAGCTTTGATGTTGGGAGGAGGGGGAGAAAAGAGGAAGACAAGAAGGGATGCAGGCTGGATATTCTGCCGTCATCCCAGTAAAGCCATTAAAACAACAGCAACCATAATGACACGCACCTGCAGCAGGCCACAAGTGAGCATCATCTGGACACGATGAAGTTTATGATGG
>JBBPBX010041768.1:0-17986 GCA_038048925.1 Garcialebias charrua | reverse complement strand
ATACTGGGATCAATGAACGACTGAGAAACGTGCAGCATAATCCGCAGCTACTTACATGGAGCTGATGTTCTTGAACAAGTCCGCGATATCCACGTTGGTCCCATTGCTCGCAGTCTCCTGCAGGGCGAGAAGAGGGAAAAACCTGCCGTTGTCGGACTTATTGCAATAGATCTCTGTCTGAGAGCAGGTGCAGGTCGGCGGGCAGTCCAGCATGGAGCTCAGGTAGTCCTGGAAGACACTCATCAGAAACAAAACCCTCCACCAGCAGATCCGGATCGAGTGAAACCATACATCCATGTCTCCGGGCAAAGTGGGGTGATGGAGAGGAGTAGCAGGAGGAGGAGGAGGAGGAGGAGGGGGGAGGAAATAGAAGGACTCCCGATGTTTTCTGGGTTCCGAGCAGAGCACGAGAGGAGAGGAGAGAGGAGGAGAGTGGGAGGAAAGGAGAGAGGAGAGGACAGGAAAGGAGGATGGCTGGTGCGCCTGGTACAGAGGATGCTCTGTGTGCGCGTTCCTGCCGAGGATGGATGCTGTAGTGCCCTTGCGCGTCAGAGATTGGGTGGAAAGGGGGGGAAAGGGGAGAAAAGAGGGGGAGAGGGTAGGAAATAAAATAAAATCCAAGAGGCAAGATAAGAAAAAGGATAAAAAAAACGTGCTAAATCAAAAATGAAAAAGCGCAGCAGTATAAACTCCGGGTGGTGTTCTGAGCCTCAGATGCATCGTGCCCCCCTCCCCGGAATGCGGTGCTGATGGTGCAGGTCGTCGCCTCCTCCGAGCAGGACCAGGACCGACTGGCTGGAGAGAGCAGAGAGACGCAGAGGAGAAGTTGGAGCATCAAGTCCCTCCTTCCTACTGGCTACAGTCATACTGACACCTGCAGAAGCTGCATGCAATCAACAGTCATCACGAGCTCAGCGCATGCACAAAGAGGTTTCCATCCACACATCATCAGATCTTTAAACACAAACACTTTTCTGATTTGGCTTATTAAACATCAGAGAAACAGCTTACATGAAAGGATTGGTGACTTATCTCTGTTTTATTTGACCCAAACCAACAAGTGGAATATGCTGGTGAAGATTCTCAGTCGTCCAGGACATGATCAAATCAAAAAGGCGTTCAATACAAGATCAACTGGACTTTATTTGTTGCAGAAAACGTTTAGACTCCTATCCAGGAGGCTTTTTCAATTGAAAAAGCCTCCTGGATAGGAGTCGATATATATTATATTATATATATATATATATACATTAGTTATATATATGCTTATCTGAATATGTATATATAATAATATATATATAATAATAATAATAATAATAATAATAATAATAATAATAATATATATATACTATATCAGAGAGTCAGAGTCAGAGAGTCTTTATTGTCATTTGCACCGCATGTGGTACATGAGATGAAAACGAGATTATGTACACGAGGTCCCAGTTACATCCAACAACAAATGAAAGAGAAAAACAGTAATAACATCGAGAACTAACTAAGAAAAACATCAACTAGTAATACACTAAGCCTAATATAGTGGGAATAAACAGCAGCACGAACATGAGTTTGTATGAGCAGATGGTCACAGATGGTCACAGATGAACACAGCAACAAGAAAACATATCAGCATCACCATGATGTGATATTTTGCAGTGTTTATTTTAATTTTATTTTTATTTATTCATGAGTCTAACAGCCTCAGGGTAGAAGCTGTTCCTCAGTCTAGTGGTTCTACACTTGATGCTCCTCAACCTCCGTCCTGAGGGGAGTGNTACTGTGGTTTTGTTTTCTGAAAGAGCTGCATTCAACCATTCACTGCACTCCTGTGATGACTTGTTGAGTTGAAACATTACAAGAGCTTACTCTAACACTTTACTGAGGCAAGAGACTAAATACATCCTTACAAGCACAGTTAGGAAGTATGATCATCTGAAAATCGAAACAAAAAAGAGACTCTGCCCTCCATTACATTTTTTTCTCTTCTTCTTTTGGCTTCTCCCTTTGTCAGGGGTCGCCGAACTGAGTCGCGCGAAAACTTGGCAATTGTTTTTTACACCAACCAGCAGCTTTCCCGAGAGCTACCGCCACTCCAGGTCCAGGCTGTGGGGCAGCGGCTCCAGCAACACAGCCTCGACCTGGAGTGACGGTAGCTCTCGGGAAAGATGCTGGTTGGTGCTCAGTGACCTCACACCACAGATTGATGGCTCGACTCTGAGGACCATCTGCCTGCAGCACGGCCCCCTGCTGACCTTTCACATTGGCCTTACACAGGGCACCGCTTTGATTCGCTATAACTCTAAACAGGAGGCAGCCAAGGCTCAGAGCGCCCTACACATGTGCGTTCTGGGTAACACCACCATCTTGGCAGAGTTTGTGAGGGAGGAGGACGTGGGGCGCTACATTGCACATTTAGGAGGAGCAGGGAGCGAAGGAACCTCAGCTGGCTCTGCAGGCTTAGAGCCCACAGCGACCTCCAGCGTCGGGTCGAGCAGCAACAGAGGGAACTGCGACAGGAGCGGAGCAGGAAGCAGTGGTGTGGGAGGAGGAGAGGGCGCCTCCACGGTCGGAGCAGGGATCTGGGCCCGGCATCTTCACCCAGTGGAGCAGCAACGGGACTGGAGTGGTGGGGGCTGCAGAGGCTGGAAGGCAGGGCCTCTTGGGGGCAGGGGGGGATGAGCGGGGCTGGTTACCCAAGCAGCAACATCTGGGGTTCTCCAGCACTTGAGGATCATCACCAGATGGGCAGCCTCCCCTCCCTTCTGCCTGGGGACCTGCTGGGCGGGGGTGCCCACTCCATCTGAGGGACTGACTGAGGAGTTCACCCGAGCTGTATTCCAAACGTCACGCATTTGTCAGTTTATGTGCAGCTGGTTTACTTGGAGCTGGTGTACTTCGCCAGCCTTGGTGCCCTCAGACACAGCGTGCTCTGCCAGCTCCCGAGGCAGCAGGAGGCGCACAGCGGTCTGGATCTCCCTGGAGGTGATGGTGGAGCATTTGTTGTAGTGATTTTTACACCGGATGTCCGTCCTGACACAACCACAGACCACTGAGCTACCACAGCCCTCTGTGTGGAGCAGAGAGCTGCTATCTAGGGTGCCCGGGGAAGCAGATGGTGTGGGTTGAGGGCCTTGCTCGAGGGCCTAATGTGGGGAAAATGAGGGTGGAGACAGGTGTGAGCCAAGTGTGACTCCTTCACTTTTCCCACCCACATTTTTTATGTTGTCGGTACCGGGGTGTGATCTTCCGATCACAAGCTCACCTTCTCTAACCTCTGCGCCACCACTCCCTCCCTCCATTAGATAATTCTGCTATTTTGTTCTCGTCAAATTTTATTGTTTTTTATTTTTGGATTTTCTCTTTGAAAAGAGTTAATTTGATCTGATTTCAGCCTGTGCCTTCATCCACACGTCAGATGAACCAAATATATCTTTTTATGAAACAAACCAGTGGTGAGGAATAGGACTCTGCTGAGGTTGCAGTTATATACAGATCAAAGAACGAGGGTGTACCTTATCGTGGTCTTCATCCCTGCCCGAGAAGGTCAGTTCTCAGTTCAAAATATTATCGAGATGAACCCAGAGTCAATAAAATACACCGTACTTTGGGTTGTGGGTATAAAATTCTGCTTTGACTTGTTCTCCCCCAAATCATTTCAAACTTCAGTGAGAACCCATTTTCCAAGGGGAGGCACATTTTCAAAGAAAACTGAAAAGAGATAATCATTGATAAACACTGACATACAATAATCTGTAACAAATAGCACATGTTTCATCTGTGATATTTATAAATAAAAAAATATATCCATACATTAGAACATGTTTTTATTGAACTAAATTGAGTTCAGTTTGGGAACGCCTACAGGCCATAAAAGAAGAGCATTGAAATCTGTTTTGTTGTAAATTTGTTTATAAGAAAATCGACATGGTGATGATACATTTATAATAATGGTTTTACAATCAAACATATTGGGTTGGTATTTTTATTAAAAAAACAAAAAGTAAAGAATTAACACAGAAGGAGTGTTATAGGAGTTAAATAGGAGAGCTAAACAATTAGTTGTAATTGATACATTCCAATATGAGGAGAACCCACATGTACTGGAACATTACAAATGCTCCAAATCACTTAAGTCTGCTGGATGAACACCTGAATGCAACATTACAAGTCACTCAAAAAAAAATCACCTAACTCATCATACAGCAGAAGGTGTATGTTGATCTAAAGGGCAAGTTTGCTTTTTTGTTGTTTTGTTCCATTATAGATTTAAAAAATACTATAGTTCCCTTTCAGTCATGTCTCTCGGTGCAACATATGCTATGGGAATTGCGCCCCCGCGCGATTACCTGAAGGAATACATTCACGCCTTTACGGCAGGGGTGTCAGCGTTGCGCCAGAGGCCCCGCCCTCTGGGTACTTAAGCCGCTGACGCCCATTCATCATTCTCTTTTTGCCCTTCACCTCGCTTAAAACCGGAACTTCGTGGGACTTCTCTGTTGTTGCATCGCTCGATCTGAGGTGAGCTTGCTCCCTACGCTGAGCGTACGGAGAAATTTTCCTGCGTACTGCTGGGCTGGCTAAAGCTAGTCCAGCGTTTTTCTACTTATCTCCAAGTTTTCTTCTCTTTCCGCAGCTGCTTCGCTCGACGGCGCTAACTGCGTCACAACACTCCCTGCTAATCATTAGCAGGCTAGCCAGCGAAAGCAAGACGACGAAGAGGACGGCTTCAAACAAAAGGAAACTAGGAACAGCCTCAACGTTTCTCGTCTCCGGACATGGCTCCCGAGAAGGGAAAACGGAGGACAAAGAAGACTAAAACCTGCAGGACGACGAGCCTTCGCATGCGCCCCTGCCCTAGCGGATGTGGCTACTCCCTCTCGGCGACGGACACCCACGAGGCCTGTCCCGTCTGCCTAGGGATTCTGCACGTAAGAAAAGCGCTGGAATTCCCCGACTCCTGAACCCACTATTGTCGGATGCCGGCGGTAGTGAGGAAATGCCGCGCGGACGCGTTAGCTAAATCCATGGCGAAGGCCGTAGCACTGAAGGCCGCACGCCGCACAAAGCTGCTCACTCCCGAGCCGGAGCTCGAGAACGTGGACCTGGAATGCAGCGGTCAAGTCGGGGATGAGAACGTGTCGGACTCCTCTGTTGCCGTCGAGGACTCGACGCCCGAAGTGTCTGACCAAGACGCCGAGTACGGTTACAGAGGAGAAAGTGTGGATTCCTCCCAGAACCTGACGCAAATTCTACCGGAACCGGACGTGTCGGCCCCTGGTCTGTTCGACCTGTGCCATAGGGCGGCGGATGCCCTGCAGGTCGCGTGGCCAGACCCCACGCCTCGCCAACAGGTTACGGGCTGGCGGGAAACTACTTCCATGCAAAGCAACAGCCGACAACGTCGCAAAAAATGCCCATTTTCCCGAACTTCCTCATGGAGCTCAAACGCTCCTGGGTGGAACCCGGAGCTCCCATGACGCTGCCACTATACCGACTCCTAGATGTCGCTGGAATGGAGACAGCGGGCCTCGCTCCTTGATAGAGGAGACCCTGATGGCTCATCTGGCCCCCGTAGCTACGGGGGCGAAGCCAGCACTGCCCAGCAGGGCCTGCCGCGCTTCGGCGAATCAGCTTGAAAAGTGATACAAGGTTCAGGGCCTCGCGGCCCACGCGATGAACGTATCGACCATGGTGCTGGCGTACCTGGGAGAAAAACTGCAGGATCTCCAGGTAACAAAAAACGAGCAGGCCGCAACGGAGGTCATGGAGGAGGCCTGTTGCGCTTCTGACTTTGTGCTCCGCATGATGGGGACAATAGCCATTTCGTAAGGCAAAGCAATGGCGGAAATAGTTGTCGTCCAGCGCCATCTTTGACTGACTTTATCGGACCTCCCGGAAAACCAGAGGTCCCCCTTCCTCCAGCACCTGATCGAGCTGACGGGACTCTTCAGGGAAGCCCTGGAACGTGTCCAGGCCAGGCTGGAACAAAGACGCAAACAGGCGGAAGCCATCCGCAAGGGGCTGACGAGAAAAATCTTTGCACCCCCAAAGGAAGACATGCGTGGCCCTCCACGGAAGAGACCTGCTGGTGACAGTGAGACTTTCCAGTACCGGCCGAGGGCCTCTTCAATGACCCCGTGTGGAACTCAGATTCGGGCCTGATGAAGCAGGACGAACTGATAATTTTACAGGTTTGCCCGCCCACGCGGTACGGGATCCTGACCTTTTGAGCCCAGTCTCCACTTGTAAAACACTACGAGGAGCTGGTGACATGTGTACGCGCACCAAACATGACTTGCTTACTGTATGTGTAATCAAAACAAAGACTGTTTCATGCATGTACAAAAATAAAAGTACCAAAGCACAAACTGCCCTGGTTCTTGACTCGAGTCCCTTTTTCATAAAACACAAACCACGTGGTCAAACTATGAACCGCAGCAAGATACACGAGCTCTGCCGGAGACGGTCAGATCTCGTAATATCTTCTGTTGGGCTAACCAGCCTGCTCGAAAGAGCGCGAGAGTGGTCAAAGGCCACCCCCGCACTAAAACACGACGAGCAGCAATTAGACATGCCTTCCATGCTCATGGCGCACGTGCAGGCCTGGAGGGCGTGTCTGCCAAATGATTGGGTCATGACAACGATATGTCATGGCCTCAAGTTGTAGTTCACCAGGAGACCGCCCCCTTCACAACGGTACGACAATCAAAAGATTAACCCTACACGCTCACACGTGCTCAGGGAGGAAGTTTTGACGATGCTGCAGAAAGGAGTGATAAGTTTGGTCCCGAGACGCAAACTATGCTCTGGCCACTACAGCAAATACTTCCTGGTGCCCAAAAAGGATCATTCACTGAGACCGATTCTGGATCTCAGGACTCTAAACAAGAGAATAAAAACTTTTAAGCTCAAGATGCTTACACTGCGTCAGGTTCTCCAGTCTGCAATATCAGGAGACTACGCATGTAAAATGGATTTGAAAGATGCCTATTTCCATGTAGGCGTGTGGAGGAAACAGAAAATTCCTCCGTTTTGCTTTTGAAGGGAACACTTGTGAATTCAAAGCCTTACCCTTCGGATTAAAGACTCGTACATTTACTAAATGTCTGGATGCAGTCCTGACCCCCCTTAGGAATCAAGGACTTAGGGTTATGAATTACTTGGATGACCTGCTGATTCTGGCTGGAAGCAGAATACAGGCCTAGTCACACTCCTACAGGGTGATCTCTCACCTGGAGTCTCTCGGGTTTGTTATAAACCTACAAAAGAGTGACCTAACTCCATCACAGGTTACTGTATTTCTGGGAATACATATCGACACCGTCCGATACAGAGCATGGCTCTCAAAGGAACAAGTTTCCTCCATTCGCCGTTGCCTGGAAAGATTTAAACTGGATCAACGGGTGCCTATGAAAACGTGCCAACGTCTTTTAGGCCTCTTGGCGGAAGCCATACCCTGTGTGCCACATGCATTGCTAAAAATGCGGGCCCTACAAGTATTGCTAAACCAACAGACACAACCCGCCCTGCCTATTCGAGCAGGAAAGGTTAGGATAGATCCAGAGTGCCTGAAGGCCCTGGAACCTTGAAGAGACTTGTCTGTTTTCACGGAAGGGGTCCCGCTGGGAAGGGTGTCATCTCGTGTGGTCATCACGACGGACGCCTCAAAAACAGGATGGGGGGCGATCTGCAGAAATCAGAACGCCCGCGGCCTTTGGAATAAACAGGAAGCGAGATTACATATCAACTTCCTGGAGTTGTTGGCCGTATTCCTGTCAGTAAAATACTTCTTTAGCAAAGGTCTGATTGCAAGGCAGCATGTCCTGGTGAGGGACAAGGTCCCGGGCCCTATTTGGACTGACGCAGAAGATGCTCACATGGTATGCTCCAAGAATTTTGTCACTTAGGGCGACTCATGTTCCAGGTGAACTAAATTATGGAGCGGATGCCCTCTCAAGAGGGTCTCTCCTGGCTTCAGAATGGAGCCTGAACCCACGGATTGTGGAACAGGTCTGGTCAGGATTTGGGAGAGATTCTGTGGACTTGTTCGCTTGCAGAGCTAGCTCACAGTGTGACCTTTACTTCTCCTGGAAGGAAACAGATGCACCGTTGGGAACGGATGCTCTGGCACATGATTGGCCAGCAGGGATGCTCTACTATGCCTTTCCACCTGTCCCTTTGATCGAGGCAACACTGGAACGTGTGCATCAGGGAGCCCTCTCCCTGATCCTGATAGCCCCCAGGTGGCCACAGAAACCGTGGTTCCCGGAGTTGATCTCAATGTTATCATGGATACCATGGCAATTGCCTCCTCACAGTGACCTGCTGACTCAGGCACGTGGGCAACTTCTACACCCACGTCCGGAGTTGTGGCGGCTTTCAGCCTGGCCCTTGAAGGGAACTGGTTGAGGACCTAAGGCTTTGATTGCTTTATCCCAAAGCAAACAGCAACAACATACACAAAGGTGTCCCTTGCGTCTGTGAGGTGCGGATGTGGGGAATGAGCTGCTGCTGAAAAACTCTATACTTGTGCGTGAGTATTATGATAAAGCTTTGGTAAGTCCATATTTATTTAAATAAACTATATAACTAAATGTAAGATCATTTAAAAAGGTATTAAAAATTTGATAACCGATCTTTTCTCCCCCCATTATTTCCACAAACTGGACGTGGAAACGTCGGAGAGCCTTGAGTTGTTTATCGACGATTATTTTGAAAGGTTTGTCATGAGCGACCCTAATGTAACATCCGGTGCGGGTAGCGATTCGGCTAACACGAGCGGTAGCGGTGGCGAGTCGAAGCCGAATGCTAAACGGTACCGAGAGGGAAGCTCAGATAGCGTTTCGGAACCTTCGGTGGATAATTCAGGCTTCGTGACGATTCTGGAGTCAATTGATAAAAAGTTGTCTAGCTTGGACGCCCGGCTGGCGTTAGTTGAGGAGCTACAGAAGGAAGTAATGGGGTTGAGACAATCACTGGAGTTCACCCAGGAACAGGTAGCATCTCTAGCTAATGAAAACATTGAGCTAAAGGTAACAGTTGGACAGCTTAAAGATCAGATGTTGCAACTTTCCGGGGATAATAAAAAATTTAAAGAGTCAGTATTAGATATCCAAGCCAGAAGTATGCGGGATAATGTTATTTTCTCTGGGATTCCGGAGGGGGCGGAGGAAAATCCGGAGGCCTTGGTTCGGGACTTCTTTCAAAAACAGCTAAAGTTGCCGAGTGAAACCATTAAAGCAATTACTTTTCATCGAGTTCACCGCCTCGGGGCTAAACGGCCTGGGAACACTAGACCGCGCCCGATAATAGCTAAATTCGAACATTATAAACAAAAGGAACAGGTTAAAAGCCGGGGTAGGGAACTACGTGGGACACATTTTAGTATGAACGATCAATATCCTGCAGAAATCCTGAGCAGAAGGAAAGTACTATTCCCGATAAGAAAGAAAAATATAAGCGAAGGAATAAGAGCTAACATCTCCGTGGATAAACTCTATATAAACGGTCAGCTGTTTAGAGATCCAGAAACTACTCCTTGGCTTTATTAGCCATATGATCAAGGTAAGAACTATATCGGTTGCTAATATTGATTAATATTATTAAATATAGTATTTGTTAATATTACTTACCAGATATATTTAATTTTTTTTCAGCACAGCTCGGTGGTGGGACACACTCAGATAGTGGTGATACACAAGGTGGGATGACACTTGATGTGGTAAGAGGGTGTTTTTGTTGTTTTTTCTTATCTGAATTATGTTTCCATGTATATCATTTCTCTTTGTTTTCTTGTCTATATTTTTCTAACTCAACAATTATCAGCGCACAAGCACAAGGGTTCACACACGTCTTTGTATATCCATACAATTACTTTATGAATGAAAACTTCCCTGATTCATTTTCAAAAGAAACAGCAATTACTTTATTTAAAAATCATATATAGTTATTCATTAAGGAATATGTTTTTGTCTGGATCTATTGTTATCTTTTATATTTGTGATAGTGGGTGTGGTATAGATTTATTATCATTAGCACAAGTATGGGTTCTTTAGGGTTTGTCACATGGAACATTAATGGAGCCGGTAGCCAACATAAAAAATATAGGATTTTTAATCAGATTAAAAGATTAAAGGCAGATGTTGTATTACTCCAAGAAATTCATAAATTGGCCTCAACTGTAGATGAGCTAAAATCTTCAGAGTTTCCTAATGTATTCTCAGCCTGTTATAATTCTAGACAAAGAGGGGTAGCAATTTTAATACATAAAAATGTTAACTTCACAGTATTAGATCAGGTTATAGACCCACACGGTAGATATATAATATTAAAGTTATCAATATTTAGACAAAATTATTGTATAGTTAGCATATATGGGCCAAATGTAGACGACGCTTCTTTTTTTCATGACTTTTTTTCCACTCTATCAAAGCACATGGATTCCTCACTGGTAATGGGAGGTGATCTCAACTTTGGTTTCAATGACAAAATAGACAGACTGAATACAGTGGGAACTCAACGCAGTTGGCAATCTATAAATATAGTTAAACAGTATATGAATGATTATGGACTCTGCGATGCATGGCGTTCTTTTCACCCTGATAGCAAAGAATATTCTTTCTTTTCACATGTGCATCACTCATATTCTCGTATAGATTATTTCATAGTAAGCAATTCATTGCTGACCAACATTTCAGACACTAAGATACACACTATTGCTGTCAGCGATCATGCACCAGTTACTCTATATTTAGATTATAAAAAAGAAACTAGAAAAAATATAAATTGGAGATTCAATACATCACTGCTTCAAGAAGAAGAATTTTTGCAATATTTTAAAATAGAATGGGCATCATATTTAGAGTTGAATGATTTGCCAGGAACATCAGCATGTACACTTTGGGAGGCTGGGAAAACAGTTATGAGAGGTAAAATAATATCCTATTCAACAAATAAAAAGAAAAAAGAAAATAAACGTATTGAGGAATTAGAGAAATCCATTAAACTATTAGAAGGTCTACAAGAAGAGGAAACACAGCAAAAACTACGCAAAGTAAAATTAGAACTAAATGAAATTATTGATAAGAAAAATAAATTCTTGATACAAAGACTTAGATTAGATAATTTTGAATACGGTAATAAATCAGGGAGCTTTTTAGCTAATCAACTTAAATTAAACAAAGAAAAAACATATATATATGGTATTAAAGATAAAGATGGAAATATAATTCATGATGAGGGAAAAGTAAACAATGTTTTTAAAGATTTCTATAAAACTCTATACACTCCACAAATAAATCCATCTAATGAGGATATTAATGAATTCTTAGAGAAAGTAACACTCCCAAAACTAGATATTAGTCAATCATCAAAACTAGACTCACCATTAACTTCAGATGAGCTCCATGAAGCAATTAAAAGCATGCCTAATAAGAAATCGCCAGGTCCTGATGGATATCCAGTAGAATACTATAAAAAGTTCTGGGATATACTGGAACCGATATTTTATAGAGTGCTACTTGAGTCAGAAGAAAATGGCAGGCTACCAACACATATGAATTCAGCCAACATTAGTCTCTTATTAAAGCCAGGCAAAGACCCAGTATTACCTACGAGTTATCGTCCAATCTCTCTTATTAATGTTGATGTTAAAATAATTTGTAAAGTCTTATCTAAAAGACTAGAGAAGATAACTCCTGTTATTATACATCCAGACCAAACCGGATTCATAAAAGGAAGACACTCAGACACAAATACACGAAGATTATATAATGTAATAGAGTATTCGTATTTTAAAAATATTGAAACAGCTATTTTTTCTTTAGATGCTGAAAAAGCATTCGATAGAGTAAATTGGAATTTCTTATTTGCTACCTTAAATAAATTTGGATTTGGGGATTACTTCATTAACTGGTTAAAAATATTATATAGTTCACCAACAGCGTGTGTCAGGACAAATAATCAATTATCTTCAAGCTTCTGTTTACAGAGGGGCACCAGGCAAGGTTGTCCACTTTCACCAGCATTATTTGCTATTTTTATTGAACCGTTAGCAGCAGCAATAAGGCAAAGTGTTGATATTAAAGGCATAAAGGGTAGAAACATAGAACATAAAATGAGTCTTTATGCTGACGATGTTTTGCTTTTTCTTGAGAACTCAGGAAACTCAATATCCAATGTTATCAAGTTAATAAACTCATTTTCAAAAGTTTCTGATTATTCTATAAACTGGACAAAATCTACAGTGCTTCCGATAAATTGTGTGTTTAATAATTCTCTTAATGAAAGACTACAATCAGGTAATATTAAATATTTAGGTGTTAATATCTCTCCTAAATTGGAGGATTTAATAAAATTAAATCATATCCCACTATTAAAGAAAATTGAAGACGATCTTACTAGATGGAGATCTCTACCCATATCACTTATGGGAAGAGTTGCCTCAGTAAAAATGATGGTGCTGCCGAGAATAAATTATTTATTCTCAATGATTCCAAATAAACCTTCAAATGAATGGTTTAAGTCCCTGGACTCTTCTATATCTAAATTCCTTTGGAACAATAAAACTCCGCGTATTAGTTTAAAAACATTACAAAAATCTAAAGATACCGGAGGATTAGAACTTCCAAACTTTTATTACTACTATTTAGCAAACAGGTTACAATATATATCAAAGTGGTTAAAACCGAATGCACTAGATGAAACTTGGATAGATATAGAACAAACTTTATGTAATAATATTAGGATTTCAGATCTACCATTTATCAGTACAGATTTAAAAAGACATGTCTGCTTTAAGAGCATCAATATTAGCTCATCTCTGACAGCATGGTGGGAGTATCTGAAAATGACAAAGTCTTCACTACTCCCATGTAGACATACACCTCTCTGGAACAATCCTGACATTCAACAAGAAAATAATATGTTAAATTTCCCAGGTTGGAGAATGAAAGGTATTGAATGTCTGGAACACATATTTGAGGGTATAGACTTTATTCCATTTAATAAATTAATAATACAATATGACATTGATAATAAATATTTCCTACAATACCAACAAATTAAGTCAATTGTAAAAAAGAAATTTAAGCTTAATAAAACATTGTTGGAAACACCAACATGTGTGTTAGAGTTTATTAATTTTCAACCACCCAAATTATTATCTAAAATATACAAAAAATTGTCTAGGATCGATGACTCGATAGCACTACCTGTTGAAAAATGGGAGTCAGATTTATCAATCAACTTTGAACAAAAAATTTGGTCTCAAGTATGTTCAAATACTTTTAAATTGACTAGAATCTCCAATTTACAATTAATACAATATAAGGTTCTCTATAGAGTACATTATACAGGGGAGCGAATGTTTAAGATGGGCTTTATACCATCTAACAAGTGCTCACAGTGCATAAGTAATACACCTGATGATTATATTCACGCGCTCTGGTTCTGTCCATCCGTTCAGAGGTTCTGGGTACAGGTATGTGAAGACTTGTCTAAATGTTTGAAAATTAATATCCCACTCTCTCCATCTGTTTGCTTATTGGGTATCTTTGAAGATGTTATACTAGAAAAAAATACATCCTATATGCTTTTCACTGCCTTATGCATCGCAAAGAAAACCATACTCGTAAATTGGAAAAATAAAAATAATCTTAGCGTTAATCAGTATAAAAATCTTCTGTTAGATCATATTAGTCTTGAAACAGCATCTGCCGACACATTGGATCAACCTATTTGGCATTCTTTGATCGGCTCCGTTACGTAGTGAGGGTGGGGGGTCTGGGATGTGGCCTTGTGGGGCATTGGGACTGGAGGGGGGGGAGGTTGGGGTTTGGGGCGCCGGGGGGTTAGGGCTGCTTGGGCGGGGAGGACCTCGTCTTCGACCTGGGGAGGACCGGGGGGGGTTCTGGGGGACATCTACTGGGGGCGGCATGCGGGCCCTCGGGTGGTCGGTGGCGGCGGTCATGGGTCGCCGGTCGGTGACCCGGCTGTGCTGGGGTGGTTTCGGGGTGGGTGCCGGGGGCTTGGGACTCTGGGGGCGCGTCGTCCCCGGGCTTGGGCCTGGTGGGGGTCGGGGGTCTTGGGCTCTGGCGGGCGGGTCGCCGGGCTATGGGCTGGCTGGCGCTCTGGTGCCCAGCTCTGGCCGGGGGCTCTCGGCTCGCTGGTGGGTTGGGGTTCATATGCTGGGGGGTGGGTGTCTGGGGGCGTGACTGGTGGCCAATGGGAGGGAGCGGGCAAACCCAGCCTGGGTGTCTAATGTGTTATGTGTTTTGAAAGTTGTTAATATGAAGGGTGGGTATAGTATTTCTTCTGGGGTGGGGATTAGGTGGATGTCCTGGATGATGGTCTTGGACATACTTGGCCAGTGTGCGGGCCCCGGTTGGGGCCTGTTCTTGGTGCTTCCTGGCTCTGTCGACGGTTGGGCGGGCGCTCTTGGCCGTGTCGTCCATGTGGGATTTTGTGTCCTCTTGGACGGCGGGCTGACTGCGGTTCGCAGGGGTCGTGGCGGCCCTGGCGGGTGTGGGCTGTTGGTTCTGCTGTTGGCGGCCCTCGGGGCCGTGTCCCTCTCTGGTCTTGGCTCAATGTCCTGGCGGTCGGAGAGGTGTTTCCTTTACCTCGCTCCTTGGGTGGACCTTGGCGAGCTGGGGGGTAAGCAGGGTCAGCGGGGGAGCTGACTCGCTGTGGGAGCACTGTTCCTGCAGTTATTTTTCTCCCCATCCCTCAACACGCACCTCCGCCCTCTTCATCTTAAATTAATACATGTAGGGAATTTGGGTCTCGGGTGTGCTGCAATGGTTTTACATCTCTGTTGTTAAGAGCACCTGGGACTCAATTTTATATACACTTTAGACATTCATTCATAAACATCTTCATAAAAGTCACATATAGGGAATGGAGTGAGCACTATGGCTATGGGTGGCGGGATGACATCAATCTCGCCCCCATGCCTATGCTCACTCAACATTATGCATCTAGACAATTAGGGCCTGGGTTAGAGTTGGAGTGGAGGGGAAACTGGTATAATGCCAGCCTTTGCTCCTTCTCTTTCCTTTTTAAATACACTTTACAACAACACTCACCAACAGTACATTTGGGGACGGGGGTGTGTGTGTCGGGGTCTTGATTTGTTAATTTCAATTTTATTTATTATGTATTTGTAGTGATACACCTAGCCTCTGATATTTCTGTCTTGACCTTCAAGTACACCTCTCTGAATCACTCAGTGTTACACTTGCTTGAACCTCAAGGAGACAGATGGACACTTATATATTTTAACAATTATTATGAATTAATGGACACTAATTAATCAGATTGAACTTTCTCTTTAATGTGTGTTAATTCAGAATTGATCAAACAGTATTTTTGTAATTTCAATGATGATTTTACTAAACTGGTATATTTTAAATATGACGAAGTTAAGAGAACATCTCAGAATGATCATGCTTTGAACTGTGTTCTCTGTGCAGAATAAGTGTTTAAAGTTGAAGGAACAATCCTTCGTATTTCTTTGAACTGTTTTTGTTTCAAAGGAAAAGTGCTAGACATAGCTTGCTTTCGGTCTCCCGTCCTTTCTAAAAACAATGAATCAGTTCTCAAAACAAAGTACTAACTTGTGCACATGCACCTGCATCTTCTCACGTATGTGTTCTGTGTATTGTCTACCCTATCATCTGTCACTCAAACTCACTCACTTGCAAAGTCAACCAATCAGCAGGAAGTATGTGACTAAGTCACACCCCCTTCTTAAAGGGCACTTCCTGGATTTTGTTTTTAGTTTTTGGAGGAGAACTAAGTTGCAACTGTTCTCTCTTCCCTGGAGAAAGCTGATAGACGGCCCGGTCATTGTGCCAACTCGACCCACGTCTCAGCTGAGAGTCGCAGCAAAGCCTTGCTGTGCCTCAACATTCATTTTCTGAAAGAATTTGTTTTCTGAAGTTTTACTTTGAAAGTCCAACCAGTGCGATTGGGGCCTGTTTCTGCCGGTGAATGCGTGCTCCCGCTCGTCTGACCCAGTCATACACGCACGAAGTCCTCTGGACGCTCACTGGACCACACAGTCCGTTAGTGTCCACAGACTTCTCAGTCCTCACCTCGCAAGACGTCTCGTCACCAGGTAAAGAGGCGTTGTCTGTATGCTGCACGTGTCGGAGGCTCAGCCTGATCCGTATGGGAAAGGTGCCACTCTGGTTATTTCAAATAATTAATTTCAGTTAACTTAGCTTTCATCTTCTTCCTCCTATTTCTTATTTTTCATAAGTATTTAATCTGTCAAGTAAATGTGCCAACAGTTAATTTCCTAATTGTCTGTTTGTTTTAATTTGAATTCTTGTCAACGTAGTTATTAAATCAGAGCTAATATCGATACAAATGTTTTAATGTAATTTTTGTGATAGTTTCAATAAAAGGTCTATTTTTTTGGTAGACCAACATAAATTGAAGTCTAAGCGTGAAATTACATTTCTTGTCTAATCACAGTAAAAACAACTTAGTATCGGAAAAAGGAAGAACTCGCTCTTTGGTGGCAGTTTGTGCAAGATTAAACTCTGCTCATAAACTGCGCATCTACAATAATAGTAAATCAGTAAGTGTTTAAATACCTTACTCTACATTTATTACTATTATTAATCTATTACAATTGGTGGCTCGTCCGAGTTCCTGGAACGTTTATTAAGTTGTTTTGTGTAGCTTGATGTTACGGAGTTTGTTGGCATTAGTTTGCATCCTGGTTTTGGGCTTTTGAATAGTTTTGGCTGGTGAGTGTCCGGGAGTTGCTAATTGTGGCATTGTCTGGATTATTTTCCCGTTAAAATTGTTTTTCTTTCACATTCCGACGTATGTTTTGGAGCTGCGGATGAATGAGTGTTTGTTTTTGTGAGACGTTTCATTACGTGTCGCGAGGCTGCATGCATTGTTCATTTTGTGACCGCCGTGTCACCACTGCTTCATTTTATTACATCTGCGGTTTGCTGTTGAAGGTCTGTTCACACATTTGCTGCTCCATTTTACCTAATCTGTTTGTTGAAGGTCTGTTCACACATTTGCTGCTCCATTTTACCTAATCTGTTACAACGTGTTTGCCGAGGTTCGGGAAAAATCCGCTTCGCTTTGGACCGAGTTCCGGTTCCGTTTGACGTAAAGTCCGCTGTTGTACACAGTTAGAGTGCTGCCTCCCCTGGGGGCGTGAGAGCTAGCGTGGTTGTGTTTTGAGCTCATTGACAGTATTTTCTGCGGTGTATAAATACGTTTATTTTGTGAAGGAAGAGTCTAGAACCTTGGGTCGAGCTAAGCTAACGGTACCGAGAGACAAGATGGCTGCTTAAAACGCTGTGATTGGTCCATTGTGTGTCGCGTTCAATAACGTTGGTTTCTGTAGACTCTGGTTGTCAGATTCATTTTTGCACACATTTCTGACGGTTTATCTGTGTTGTTTGAGTTCTATGCACGTAATATCGTCGAAGACTGGCTTAACCGCGGTGTTTTGCGATATTTATGACTGTTTTAGGACGTTAAAAAGTCCGTTCCACGCTTTTGTTCGACCGACCGCAGGTCCGTGAACACACCGCTCGAACGGCACGTCACTAGTGGGTGGCGTTAGGTTTGGAAGACACAATTTCCCATGAACACTTGGGTTTTAGAACTACAGTTCTGTCTTCGCTGTGATTGGTCGATTACGCTGTATGTGTTGACGCATGCGCAGTGGGTGAAGCCCCGCTCCTCGTCAACTTTCACTTCACAGCTGCTTGTCCCAAACGAGTTTCCGTGTTTGTTTGTCCATTACTGTCTTTGAAAAGACTGTTTAATCGCGGTGTTTTTGGGATTTTAGTGGGTGGACAGAGCCGGGTGCTCTGAAAAACTGCCGATCGCCATGTGACCAGGTCACGTGACTCCGATTTTGCCGGTTTTATGAGGACCGACCTTATTTCTTTTAAACGCAGTTTAAAGGGTTTCACAGTCAACCGATTTTGCTCACATGATTTCGTTTTGT
>JBBPBX010041767.1:12828-28707 GCA_038048925.1 Garcialebias charrua | reverse complement strand
TTTGTTTTTTTTTTTGAATGTCCAGAGGACCAGACTTAGCTTTTTTGGATTTTTCTACCTGGATTATTGAGCATGCATCAGGGAAACTCCTATTAGTTAGGTAGGCCCAAAAGCAATTGAGGGCGACACCCCTAATGCCCACACAGTGTTCAAGATGAGAGATTAAAATGTTGTGATCAACAGTGTCGTTCCCTCCGCTCCTCTGATGCCAAACGTCTGTCTCTCCCCTATAGGACCAAGCTCCAAACCTGGGGAGACTGAGCCTTCTCCAACGCTGCCCCTACCCGCTGGAACTCACTGTCCCAACAGCTTCGTGTCTGCTCCAATCTCTCCACTTTTAAGGAAGAACTCAAATCCCACGTTTAAAATTGCTTTTAATGTTTAAATTTGTCATTTTTAATTGTTTGATTGTGTTTTTTATGTGGTGTAATACTTTGTTGATTGTATATATTTTTTAAACTCATGTAAAGTGTGAGTATTTAGAAAAGCACTATACAAATAAAATGTATTGTTATTGTTATTTATATTATTAAAAGCAGAAACCTGTTCATATTATCAAAGAGCACCAACATTTGCCGTTTTCAAGTTGTAACCATGTAATTGTTTTATCTGTCAGCAAGCTAAGCAAGAAACACAGATGTTATACAAGTTCTTCTTAAAGACGGTTTGTTAGTTTCATTAAAACTGTGACTAAAATTATACAAACATCATCACAGTTGATCCAAATATACAAACCTGATTTGTAGTGATGAACGTTGTGACTGAAAACAGAATCCAGGATTTGGTTTTGTTGCTCCTTTTCCCTGAAATAAGAATGTTTCTCTTCATAATCTGCAGCTGATTTTTCCAGAAGCCTTTCTGCTCTTCCACAATCTTTTACACCAGTTGTTGCTTTCATCTGGTCAGTTGAGCTGCTGGTTGGAAGATCTCCATCTTCCACTTGGTGCTGATGAAGCTGAGAGAACAGAGGTTTCTCTTCTTCATCCTCACTCTTCAAAGGAACTGCAGTGAAGGAGAACCTGGTGTCATCAGTCTCCTCCTTCACACTGAGCTGCTCTACATCCAGACTGATCCTCAGTTCCTCATCTTCCTCCTTTATGTTGAGGGTTTCTGGGTCCTTCTGGTCCACACCAGAACTACATTCTTCAGGAGCTTCTTTTTTAATCAGCACTGTCTGCTGAACATCTGCAGGGAACACTGAAACACATGAACAATAAGGACAGTTATAACTTTATATTCACACAAACATCACTGGTGTTATCACTGAGTTCACTGATCAGCTCAAAAACAACATCTAATGCTGGACGCCAGAAAAATGTCTTGAAACTAAATCCATAAAAGTGTAGACACCTCACCCCAGAAACAAACATCATTTTTATGTGTACATTTGAAATTGTTAAAATAACAGTCATCCTTTCTGTTGAACATATGTCATTTTACAAATATTTTACGTTTCAGCTCACAACCTTCTACGCTGACACTAATATAATAATAAAAACTGTTGTATTAACCTCATTAACCCAATAATGAACTCAATAACCCGTGAGGCTTTCCCATGAAACTGAGAGATTGTTTCCAAAGAGCCTTTGTTTATTCTGACTCTGAGCTTGGAAACATTTTTCCTTATCGAAAAGGAGTACTTTTCTCAGACTTATTCACATGAAGATTAAAGCAATAAGAACCATTTGTTTGTTCTAATGACCTTTCTTCTCCATGAGATCTATGGACAGTGTGACAGCGCGCCCTTTAGCCTGCATGTTGTTTGACTATTAATTCAAAGATGTCATTTTTGATGTTTCATTCCATGTTTGAATATAATAATCCTTTAAGATAATATAACTTTGTCTTATGAAAGTTTTGAGGCAGAACACAAGGATTGTAAATTAATTTAATAAGTCTCTATTTATCCAAACTAAGGGAACTGCCCCCGATGTCAATGCGATATTGCAGAGTCGCGCAAGCCAACACAACCCCACAACATCCAGAGCCCTAAGGAACTCAGGGCGAATCTCATCCACCCCTGGAGCCCTGCCACCGCGGAGCTTTTTAACCACCTCGGTGACCTCAGCACCAGAGATTGGAGAGCCCGACCCAAAGTCCCCAGGCTCCGCTTCCTCAGTGGAAGATGTGCCAGTAGGATTGAGGAGGTCTTCGAAGTATTCCGCCCACCGACTCACAACATCCCGAGTTGAGGTCAACAGCACGCCATCCCCACTATAAATGGTGTTGGTCGCGTACCGCTTTCCCCCCCTGAGACGCCGGATGGTGGACCAGAATTGCCTCGAAGCCGTACGGAAGTCATTCTCCATGGCCTCTCCGAACTCCTCCCACGCCCGAGTTTTTGCCTCAGCAACCACCTGAGCCACATGCCGCTTGGACTGCCGGTACCTATCTGCTGCTTCCGGGGTCCCACAGGCCAAAATGTCCACCACCGGGTTCGAGGGTTGCCACCACTCAGTGACCTCAGCACCAGAGATTGGAGAGCCCGACCCAAAGTCCCCAGGCTCCGCTTCCTCAGTGGAAGATGTGCCAGTAGGATTGAGGAGGTCTTCGAAGTATTCTGCCCACCGACTCACAACATCCCGAGTTGAGGTCAACAGCACGCCACCCCCACCATAAATGGTGTTGGTCGCGTACCGCTTTCCCCCCCTGAGACGCCGGATGGTGGACCAGAATCGCCTCGAAGCCGTACGGAAGTCATTCTCCATGGCCTCTCCGAACTCCTCCCACGCCCGAGTTTTTGCCTCAGCAACCACCCGAGCCGCATGCCGTTTGGACTGCCGGTACCTATCAGCTGCTTCCGGGGTCCCACAGGCCAAAAAGGCCCAATAGGACTCCTTCTTCAGCCTGACAGCATCCCTCACTCGCCGGTGTCCACCACCGGGTTCGAGGGTTGCCACCACGACAGGCACCAACAACCTTGCGGCCACAGCTCCGATAAGCTGCCTCGACAATAGAGGCGCGGAACATGGCCCACTCGGACTCAATGTCCCCCGACTCCCTCGGAACGTGTTCAAAGCTCTCCCGGAGGTGGGAGTTAAAGCTCCGTCTTACGGGAGACTCTGCCAGACGTTCCCAGCAGACCCTCACAATACGTTTGGGTCTGCCAGGTCTGACCGGCATCCTCCCCCACCATCGGAGCCAACTCACCACCAGGTAGTGGTCAGTTGACAGCTCCGCCCCTCTCTTCACCCGAGTGTCCAAGACATGCGGCCGCAGATCAGATGAGACGACAACAAAGTCGATCATTGAACTGCGACCTAGGGTGTCCTGGTGCCAAGAGCACATATGGACACCCTTATGCTTGAACATGGTGTTCGTTATGGACAATCCATGACGAGCACAGAAGTCCAATAACAGAACACCACTCTGGTTCAGATCAGGGGGGCCGTTCCTCCCAACCACACCCCTCCAGGTCTCACTGTCATTGCCCACGTGAGCGTTGAAGTCCCCCAGTAGAACAAGGGAGTCCCCAGGAGGTGCACTCTCCAATACCCCCTCCAAGGACTCCAAAAAGGGTGGGTAATCTGAGCTGCCGTTTGGTGCATAGGCACAAACAACAGTCAGAGCCCGTCCCCCCACACGTAGGCGAAGGGAGGCTACCCTCTCGTTCACCGGGGTGAACCCCAACGTACAGGCACCAAGATGGGGGGCAACAAGTATGCCCACTCCTGCTCGGCGCCTCTCACCAGGGGCAACTCCAGAGTGGAAGAGTGTCCAACCCCTCTCAAGGAAACTGGTTCCAGAGCCAGAGCCATGCGTTGAGGTGAGTCCGACTATTTCTAGCCGGAACCTCTCAACCTCACACACTAGCTCAGGCTCCTTCCCCACCAGAGAGGTGACATTCCATGTCCCAATGGCCAGCTTCTGTAGCCGAGGATCAGACCGCCAGGGTCCCCGCCCTCGGCCACCACCCATCCCACATTGCACCCGACCCCTTTGGCCCTCCCACAGGTGGTGAGCCCATGGGAAGGGGGACCCACGTCTCCTCTTCGGGCTGTGCCTGGCCGGGCTCCATGGGTAAAAGCCTGGCCACCAGGCGCTCGCCAACGTGCCCCACCTCCGGGCCTGGCTCCAGAGTGGGGCCCCGGTGACCAGCGTCCGGGCGAGGGAACATTGGCCCTCATTCACGAACCGTTCGTACGCACAGATTTGTTCTTAAACTGTGCGTACGAGTGATTTAGGATCATTTGTGGCATTCAACAATGTTTTCGTATCCTAGGATTTTTTTCAGATACGAACAAAATTTACGAGTGGTCCGGACCTGTCGTATAATTTACGAGGAGTCGGTCCGCTGTTATCCAGACGGACTTCCTTCACTAATAACTTCATATTTTGTTACTCAGAAAATATTCTGAGTTTAAAAAGAATTAAATGCAACGACACAAATTTGTTAAATTAAAAGAAGCGGCTTCAACTCATGTCGACCACCTCCTGTCATTTTGGCACGCTGGCTGCGCACCTCTTGCCACCACCTCCTGTCCGTGCTGCGGCGAGATGTTTTTTTGAAGCCATTTTCAGATCAAACCATTTATTCTTGATTTCTGATACTGTACGACCCACGGGAGAACATGCACTATATTAATATGAAGTTAACTGTAGTTTCGAGACATTTTAAAATGCTTCTGTTCAAAAACACATCCGACACTTGCGGGGGGTGGGGGGTAGCGGTGCGCCACGGCTCTTCTGAATAAGTGAAACTATAATGTAACACAGTACACTAAAATTAAAGATATTTGACCATCCGACACTTGCGGGGGGTGGGGGGTGGGGGGTAGCCACAGCGCGACTGAGAGCAGATCTCCGAACGCGTGAAGTTCCTCCTTTTACTTCTTGAGTTTGAATGAATGGACACTTCCTGCTGTCAGAAGGCAGGAAACGTGGCCTTATATGGTGTTTTGAGGGGTGGGAATTATGTAAATAACCTCTCGCGTGCACGCGCAGCTGTTTAGAACAGGTGGGATTCATTAAATTTACGCAACCCATTTACACACGTTTCCTCAGGATAGAAGACTTTGTTGAATCTGACGTGGCATGTTCGTACGAACGCTTCGTACGAACAAAAGTAGGAGAAATTTAGGATAAAAATACGAACATTTTCGTGAATGAGGGCCATTGATTCCATTAGTTTTACTCATCATTGGGGTCTTTGGGCTGCACTTTGTCTGGTCCCTCACCTACACCTGTGTTGGCTTACGCAACTTTGCAATATTGCGTGGACATCGGGGGCAGTTCCCTTGGATTGGCAGACTGGGGTGGTGGTTCCCCTATTCAAAAAGTGGGGCCGTAGGGGAGGAGGTCTCCAGTCCATAACAGGGACACATAAAGACAAACGAGACAAACAACCATTCACTCTCTCACTCACACCTAGGGACAATTTAGAGTTAGCAGTAAGCCTAGGCTAACATGCAAGTTTTTAATCAGTGGGAGGAAACTGGAGTACCCGGGGAAAACCCACACATGCACAGAGAGAACATGCAAACTCCACCCAGAAAGGCCCCTGGACCAGGATTTGAACTAAAGTAAGCTGCTCACTGAGAGGCAGCAGCTCTACCAACTGCGCCACTGTGATGCCAGAACTTACTTTAAATTTCGCTGTAAAAGTCACAATTTTTTGTATAAATTAGCATGTCTGCGACTTACACAGCAAAGTGACACATTTGTTTTTTTCCCTCCATACTGTATTTATAACCCAATTTTTGGCTTAGATCTGACGATTTCATTCATTCTGACATAAAAAAAATATTGAACACTACCATTTTCAGTTACCGTACTAGAGGGACCTCGATGCATATCAAGCCAAGTGCCTCATTAATAAGTAAAAGTGGCTATTAATGAGACACTTGACTTGCCATATTCCTGGAGAATAAGTCAAATCAGCTGCATTTCACCGCGCTGCCCAGGCAAAATGCAGCTGATTTGACTGTGAAAGTGCATTTATTACAGAAAAGTTCAACTGAGACACACCTTTACTATAATGTTGAGCAAACAAGTAGTCTAATTGTTTTTAGGTGGTTATCTTGGTAAATTTTGAAGAAATGCACAGCAAGTCCTCCCTCTGCGCGCTCCTGCTAATCGATTCTTGAAACGTAGCTGATATGAACAATATAGTGCATTTATTAAATAAAAGTTAAACTGAGACACACCTTTGCTATAACGTTGAGCAAACAAGTAATTGTTTTTAAGAGTTAATCTTGAGAGCCTTCAGCGCTCAGCATGAAACACCTACAGACTGATCTGAAAAGACTCATCTCTGTTGGAGCCTCCAGTTCAATCCTGAAAGACAGTGTTCCATCAACAAGATTTAAGATGGATTTTAAAGATAAAAGCAGTAGAAGTGCAACAGCACATGATCCTCTAAGGATGCTGTCACTTACAAAAACTGCAGCTAATATCATCACACTAAATAAGACGAATGTATTTATACAAACCTAATCTGTGCAGAAGAACTATGGGGTTCAAAACAGCATCCAGGATTTTGTTTTGGTGCATTTTTTTTCTTTTGAACGAAACTGTTCCTCTTCATGATCTGGGCCTGTTCAGTCTGAAAACTCCGACATTTCTTCCGCTGCTGCTTCCAGTCGTTGTTTAGCCTGATGTCTCCACATCTGTTAACTTTCCTTGATCTAAAGTTTCATTTAACAGTTACTGAGCCGAACTCAAGAAGCTGGACTTACTGAAAACGTTAAAGAAAGTTTATAAATCGATCAAAAGTAGAGAAAGCCCATTAGAAGCTGATGGCGCATAAACAATGACGCAAAACGATGAGTCGGTCGGAGCTTGATTCGTTTAGTCTGAGTCACGTGATCAATGACGTCTGACGCTCCGTGTAACAAACTCAAGTCAGGTGCTCTGGACAGATTCTTCTTTGTTGAAACGTTTCTTCTTTTATCTAAAAGACTTCTTCAGTCTGAGGCACTTCAAACTCAGTAGAACGTTTAGTAGATATGAAACAAAGTCTTAGCCGTTGGTTGACAAGAGATCTGACTATCTTTGGCAGGAACCTGTTGACTAAAGCAGATGGCATTTCCAAGGCTATTTATCCATGTCATTCTATGCATAGATTCTATGTATATATCACCACAAAACATAAGAAAAGCCAACTCCATTATCTTTCAATTTTTGTGGAAAAACAAGACTCATTATGTTAAAAGATCCCAACTAGTTAAAAAATATGAGAATGGTGGCATTAATGCACTTGACTTTGAAGCAATGGTTGGTACATTTAGGATTAAATGGTTAAAAACTTTTTTACAACAACAAAATTCAATGTGGTTTCATATTCCTGCCTCCTTTTTTAAGCAGCTGGGAGGAATTGAATTCTTTGCCAAATGTGACTTTGAAGTAACTAAGATTCCTGTAAAGTTATCTAACTTCCACAAACAAGTTCTTCATTTCTGGAAAATGACATTTCATCATAATTTCTCACCTCATGGATCAACTCTGTGGAATAATAGAGCAATCACAGCAGGTAGAAAGTCAATATTTAGGAAAGAATGGTATGAAAAAGACATCATTTTTGTAACAGATATCCTAGACTCTAATGGAGATCTTTTAAATTTCGCATCTTTTGTGGGAAAATATAACCTTAACTGCTGTCGTAAAGATTTTATGAAGGTATGTAAAGCAATCCCTTTAGCCCTGATTCAGTTAATTAAAAATACAATTATTTATTCAAAAGTGACCATTTCATTACCCACACTAAAAGTAAATGAGTGTAGCTTAGTTGACTTCAAATGCAATAACAAGATTATCAACGAATGTATGAGACAAACTATTTATTATGATTATAACATAAATTCATTCAAGAATCCTCCCAATATAAATCAGGTGACCATGATGACTTCTGCTCATTCAAAATTTATCAAATGGCCTGTATCTCCTAAAGTGAAAGAAAACCATTTTAAAATAATAAACAAGATTTATCCCGTGGCCATGTTTCTGCACAGAAGATTTAAATTTGAGGTTGATTTGTGTACCTTTTGTAAATCTGAAGATGAATCCCTTGAGCATTTGTTTTTTTCATGTCAACATTCTCAAAGATTGTGGACTGACATCACAAACTGGATTAATCTGAAACTTAATATTCCCTCTTTTGATATTGATGCCATTCTATTCTATGTAGACAACTTAAGTTCAGCTTACTCTGATGCCATAAATATAGTCGTCCTTATAGCAAAGTACCACATTCATTGTAGTAAGTGGAGGGATAACAAGCCCTCATTCCCATGTTTCATGAACGAATTCAAAGCCTATTATTCTTCATTAAGTAGATTGAAAAACTGGAAAACTGCTAGAACCATCTCACAACAGTTATCTAAAAACTTGCTGTTTTAAGTTTCTAATATTGTCTTGCTCCTTTGTATACTTTTTCATTTATTGTATTTTGATATATATATATATTTTTTTCAACTTTCATCATTTTGTAAACCGCCCCCTAGCTTATAGACTGTAGTTATGTTATCATTCACAAGAGTTTGTATATATTTTTGTTTATGTAGTGTTTTGTAGTTCTGTTTGTGTTAATAAAAAAAAAAAAAAAATAAAAAAAAAAAAAGCACTTCAAACTCAGTCTTACTAATAGTGGATCAGATCAAAAAGGCGTTCAATTCAAGATCAACTGGACTTTATTTGTAACAGAAGAAAAGCTTTATCAATTCAATGAACCAGACTGTGTGTGCGTGTGGATTTATAACAGGAGTCACGCACCATCATATGTAAATTGCAAGCTGAGGTAACACATACATGTAAATTGACAGATCACACCTTAACAGTAGGGAGTTCCCTTGAAGTCTCTGACAGCAGACACAACAACTGTATGTAAATTGACAAAAAACACCTCACAGCCCAACAACAGAGGTTTCTCAACAAACTTTGCTAGTCTAATTCACAGACAAGACACCTCTGCTCCCATCCGATGTAAAACGTTTGTGAATCAGCCCCAAAACTGAGTTGTAAGTCTTGGAAAGTTGAAATCTCAGACCTCCTCCTCTGTTAAGAGAAGGTTTTTCTCTCTTAACATACAAAGCTTCCTTCACACCTCTCTCAAACCATCTGTGCTCTCGGTCCAAAATTTGCACATTTTCATCCTCAAATGAGTGTCCCTTGTCCGTGAGGTGGAGGTGAACAGCGGAGTTTTGTCCAGAGGTGGTGGCTCTCCTGTGTTGGGACATTCGTCTGTGAAGAGGCTGCTTCGTTTCTCCAATGTAACGGTCTGAGCAGACCTCGCTGCACTGGACTGCATACACCACACCACTCTGTTTGTGTGTGGGGGTTCTGTCCTTCGGGTGGACCAGCCTCTGTCTGAGAGTTCTGCTGGGTTTGAAATGTACTGGGATGTTGTGTTTGTTGAAAATCCTTCTGAAATTCTCTGAGACTCCAGCAACATAAGGAATGACAATGTTTTTCCGTCTGTTAGCATTTTTCTGTTGATTATTGTGTTTAGCAGATTTCTGGATCAGATGGTCACTCCTGCAGACTGTTGCTCCCATGACTAGAGTATTTTATCTCTCTGAGATTACCAGAAGGTGGTGCCAGAGGCACAGGAGTGGATTTCTTGTAAAACAAACAAACTGTGACATTTTAAACATTTACAGGGGGGATCACATTGTCTTTAATCCTCTTGTATTCAAAGAAATAAAAGATAAACTGAAGAACGATAAACTTGCTTTCAAAATATTCATTTGCTGGAAAAACTTGCATTAACAATTGGAGACAAAATACTAATAAAAAGAGAAGAAAATAGCTTTAAAGCAAGGTTGACCATGTTGATTCCTCCTAGTGACATTATCCTATATATGCAGAATATACAAAAAAAAAGTTCAGTTTTTATACGATGATCATTGATGTAGCCTAAAGGCCCTCTGAAGTAAACCTTTTCTCCTGACTGACGTGCTTGATTGATGTGTGGCCACAGTGCCTTCCTTGCCAACCTGTCTTCTTTGGCTAGGTCCTCCATGAACCTCCTTCCAGCATCTTTGTAAACTTGTCACTCTTTTGTCAGCCTCCAAAAGCCATCTCTGTGGTGTCTTCTTGTAAACTGAACTATTACGTATCTCACTCGTTCTTCTTTTGGATGGATCCCATGCACTGTGTCCACAATGTCCTCCTTTTTTTTTTTTTTTTTCAAACGCTCGTAGCCTTCTAAAAAAACTTGATGAACTGAAAATCCTAATCACTTCTTCTGGGGCAGATGTGATCGTTATCTCTGAAACTTGGCTCAAAAAATCTGTTTCGAAAAATGACTTGGCAATCAATGAATTTAAGATCTATCGTTGTGATCGTAATAAAAAGGGAGGTGGAGTCGCTATTTACATCAGAGACTCTTTGGCTGCCACGATTGCGTCTAAAAAAACAATCGCAAACCAGTTTGAGGCTTTAGCTGTGAACATCAGTTTGAAAGGAGGTCAGCCCTTAACTGTTGTAGGTTGTTATCGTCCCCCCTCCGCAACACCTGAAGCTCTATCCTCCCTGACTGAATTCATAGGAAATTTAAAACACAATGAGATTGTTATGGCAGGAGATTTCAACATTGACTGGAATAAGTCGACCCCCCTCTGTGATAAATTCAGGGAATGTTGCCTATCTCTCAATCTAACACAACTTATCGATTCTCCCACCAGACCAAACTTAAAATGTCCCGAAAAATCTTCCACCTTAGATCTGTTTTTCACAAATGCACCTCACAAATTTCCTGGTATAGGTGTATTTGCTAACGTTTTGAGTGATCATTCCGTAATAGCAGCTCTTAGATCTACTAAACTTCCACCTGCTAAGCCCAGAATAATCCAAAAAAGGGATTTGAAACGTTTCTGTGAACAGTCATTCCTTTGGGATCTATCCCACTTTGATTGGCAACGTATCCTACAAATCAATGACGTGAACACCGCTTGGAACTATTTTCATGGTAGTTTCATTTACTTTGTAAACAAACACGCTCCTTTCCGGCAGTTCAGGATAAAGGGCCGTGACAGCCCCTGGTTTACTCCTGAACTAGCTGATCTCCTGCACTGGAGAGATCATCTTTGGGCAGCAGCAAGAAAATCACACTCAGACACTGATTGGTTGAAATTTCGGCAGCTAAGGAATAAATGCACAACTGCCATTAAAGCTGCAAAACGTAACTACTTCTTATCTCAGACCTCCAAAAATCTAAACGATCCTAAAAAATTCTGGAAAACCATTAAATCTCTCTCAGGCACCCCCCAATCATCTGACCTCCCATCACAATTTCTTGTTGACTCTGTTCCTGTGTCAAATAAGCACGAGATCCTGAACTGTTTCAATAAACATTTTGTTGCTTCTAGTTCTTTATTTGATACAGTTACAAACGGAAAATCGGCCACTTTATCTAATAATCAAACTTCAACAAATCAAATCCCTCCTACAAGCCAACCATCTGTTAATCACACCTTCTCTTTTTCTCCATTCTCAGTCAGTGAGGTAAATAAACTGTTAAATGATCTTGATCCTAAAAAATCTGCAGGTCCAGATGAACTTCCACCTTATTTCTTAAGGCTGGCTGCTCATATCATCACAGTCCCTGTGACCCACATCTTTAATCTATCCATAAGCCAAAACACCATTCCGGATGCTTGGAAAACAGCCTTTGTTCTTCCTTTGCTGAAGGGAGGTGACCCCACCTCACTGAACAATTATCGACCGATCTCTAAACTCTGCATCTTAGCCAAGGTTCAAGAAAAACTGATAAACTCTCAGATCAAAAATTATCTGGACTCATTTAACATCTTACCTCTCCATCAATCTGGTTTCAGGAAAAAACACAGCACAACAACTGCTTCTCTGAAGGTTCTGAATGATGTTGTTGAAGCATTGGATGCTAAGGACTATTGTGCTGCACTTTTCTTAGACCTGTCTAAAGCTTTTGACACTGTGGATCATAACATCCTGTGTCATAAGCTCTCAGAAATCGGTTTCTCTGATCACACCATCGGTTGGTTTTCTAACTATCTTTCCAATCGGAGGCAATGTGTTCAACATAACGGTGCTTCTTCCAGCTATTTAACAGTTAAAAATGGTGTACCACAAGGCTCAGTTTTAGGACCAACTCTCTTTACAATCTACATAGCTAATGTAGGTCACTGCATCCCTGATGCATCCTTACATTTCTATGCTGATGATACAGTTGTTTATTGCCGAGCTAAAACAGTAGCTAAGGCTTTCCAGTTACTACAATCCGCTTTTGACATCATCCAGTCAGATTTGTTCCGTCTCAAACTTGTCCTAAATGCTGATAAAACAAAAGGGATGTTTTTTTCAAATAGGAAGGCGGTTCCAGCAGATCCTCCTCTGATTTTATCTTCAAATGGTGTCCCTATTGAGTTTGTTGATTCCTATAAATATCTGGGTATCCTGATCGATTCACATCTCTCTTTTAAACTCCACGTGGAAAACCTAGTGAAGAAATTGAAAGTTAAACTGGGTTTCTTTTTCAGAAACAGATCATGTCTAACACTGAATGTTAGGAAACGCCTTGTATCTGTGACTTTCCTTCCCTCCATTGATTACGGTGACATTCTCTACATGAATGCTCCTACAAGCACCCTGCGGATGTTGGATGTGGTCTATCATGGTGCACTAAGATTCATAACTGGTTGTGATTATCGTACCCACCACTGCACCCTGTATTCACTGGTTAACTGGACATCATTAACCTCACACAGACTCTTCCACTGGTACATTTTCATCTTTAAATCACTTCTTGGTCTGCTGCCCTCATACATGTCTTTGCGTGAGTGCAGCTACAGTGTGCGCTCTCAGGACATGATTACCTGCAGTGTTCCGTCAGTGAGGACTGAACTTGGAAAAAGGGCCTTCTCCTACTCTGCTCCTGCTTCATGGAATATCTTACAAAAAGATCTGAAGCTCTCGACCTTGACTTCTCTAAATGGTTTTCAGAATCTGTTGGAATCCTGGCAAAAACCAATGCAGATTTGTTCCTGTCTTTGATTTTATACGTCTACCTTATAATGTTTTGCTAGTTTTTTGATACTTTGTTAAAAAAAGAAAAAAAAAAAATCTTTTGTTTTTTTCTCTCTTTTTGTTTTCTATTGTTTATTGTTTGTTTGTTTATTGTTTAATGAAATTCTATCACTGCTGTTCATTGTTCTTTAGTTTTAGCAGGTCGCTTTCGTAAATGAGCCCATGAGGTTCAAAAGATTTACCTGACTAAATAAAGGTTGAATGAATGAAAAAATCTTCCCCAGTAGCTCGATCACGTCACATCTGGTGTCTTAATTCATCATCTCTTTCATTCCTTTAATTCTGAGATTCCATCTTCATTTGTAGTAGTCTCGCGGTCTGTACTTTTCTTGAAGTTCATTATTTTTGGCCTGTACAGTATATGTTCCGGTTCCTTCTCCAATACTGACATCTTAACTTTGTAATCTTTAGTTTCCACGGCATTGAACTCAGATGCTTTTGCTAGACTAGCAAACATGCCACATTTCTGTGTTAGCTTTGAGTTAAGAGCAAATGTGGTTTAGCTTCTGTTTTTGGGCCATTATCTCATTACAGGACTCATGCTCTTTAATTAAGACCAGACTTTTTGACAAGGTTTCGCTTCAGATGCTTCATATTTCATTGAACCCAGACCACACTCAAGCCAACCTGTGTCAGGTGCAGCCTACAACCCAAGAACAAAAGAGAATCTTCTTGTGTTTGACAGATATAACACTGTTTCTTGGAAACCTTCAGTTTAAAAAAAGAGCTGATGTAACTAAAGATCTAACACCCACTTTCATTCTGCAGAGAACCCCTTCTATCATCACAGGGGAAAAGGCAAGCTGCAATCACGTCAGATGGAAAGGAGGTTTTGGATGGATCACATGATATGGGAGCAAAGTCTCTCTTCAAAATGTGGAGCTTGGGTGTGAGAGCTGAACTAGAGTCCAGGGTCTGAGTTTGTGGTCAGAAATACAGGTGTGAAAAAGTAAAAGTTTTTTGAAGGTTTTAGCAGGTGGTCTGAAGGCAGAGCAGACATTAAGTGGGTCAGGAACAAAAATGCTTGATGGCGATCAGACAATCTACAAACACTGCAGCAGCACAAACAATAAATAAAAGTACAGTGCAGGTTCCATCTTGCTGAGAGGCAGCACCGTGCTGCTCACACACAGGTTCAGCTGGTGCTAAATCATTTTAATTTATTTTAAATTAACACTTCATGCCCCTGGTGCGGCTCATCCATAAATCAGACATTTCTTTTCCACTCCCACAAAATAAAACTAAAGAAATTCATTTCAAAATCATATGAGATTTACCCTTGTAATGACTTTTTGCAAAATAAATTTAATTTTTAAAAATTTTAAATAACAATTCATGTGCATTTTATAATACAGATATTGAGACAGCAGAATACCCTTTTTTAAATTGCAATTTCATTAATGTTTTTTGGAAAGATTTTCAGAGTTGGATCTTATCCAAGAGTTCTATTCCACTTATACACGTTGCTATAATAAAATTTGGCATAACTTTACGCAATGTGTCTCTGTCTGGCCACACAATAGAAGGTTGCAGGATTTTATATAATTGGAGGACGACTGCTCTAGCCACTCAGGGATGGTAGATAGGAGGCTGTGGCAACATTAGGTTAGCTGGAACACGAGACTAAGCACAGCGACAGCAAAGATTGCTTACAAAGATGGAGGGGAGGATGGAGTTTGGCTGCCAGCCATCCACCAGTGCAGCAGAGAATAGGGCAGAAGTGGTGGAGCAGGAGAGTGTGACATGAAAAAGGCACATGGTCAAGCAGCGTAAACGGGCCCTTGAAAGGCTTGTACAGGCCAAAAAAAACTTAAGAAATGAGTTTTTGTTATTAGCAAAATGCTCTTATAAATGTGGTTTCTCTGGTTGGCTTGCTGCTGCTGTTGCTTGTTTAGTTATTTTTTATTTAAAATTTTTTGACTAGCCATCTTTTTTTGTGTATGTCCTAATTAAATTGGGATATGTTAATAAATGTATTTTTATCTGAAACATGTTGTTTTTCCCCTAATTCTAATTTTCTTCTTGGCGTAAACCAGAATGCTTAAAGGGTGTGTGACATGATGTTGGAACTATGCATAAAGGGGCAGAGTAGCTACTCAGCTTTGATTTTTTGTACACAGATGCTTTGAATAATTAATATATAAAAGTATTTTTTAATAAAATACAGTAGTTCTCTTCAGAGCGTCGCAGTTTTCGGGTGGAGAAAGGAGGGGTCAAACGCCGACGCATTTTATGATACAATCGCCAGGACGCACCTTGTAAATAACTATGGCAGAGAATACTGTATACAAACTGAGGAATTAAGCAATTTAAGTGAAGATTTGAGCGATTTGTCTTCAGTTTGGAAAGCCGAAGTTAGTTCGGTGTTGAACAAGAAACATCTGGTTCTAATTTAGGTCTGCACCCGTATTTATTTGGCTCTTACCGTTCAGTGAACGAGGTGGTGCGAGGGGAAATCCGACATTTCAGATGAGCAAAGTTCCGAGGGTGAAGTGCTGGAACCCGATCGTAGTCGTCTACAGAGCTGGTGATGTTAGAACACCCAAATGCGACACAACGTACCGGCTTTTTTCAAGTTATACAAAAGAAAATACGCTATCTTGAAGACAATTACACTGCATGCTAATAGCTGCGGCAGACAACCGTGCTGGTCCCTACGTCACGGCGTCTCATGCGTAAGGACCCGGATGTCCCTTGACAAAACGCGGTGCAAATTTTCAATTAACGCTTAAATCAAATTTTCATTGATTTATCCTTTTGCTTGTAAAAACAAACATAGTTGAATGATATAACATATATATGTTGTGCCACTTTATGCATAGTTCCAAAATCATGTCACACCACCTTTAATTTACATGTTAAGAATATAAATCTTTC
>JBBPBX010041767.1:0-12696 GCA_038048925.1 Garcialebias charrua | reverse complement strand
AAAATTAACTTAACATATTGCTTTACAGTATTATATAAAACGTTAAAAAAAAAATACAAGGGGTAATTTTACTGAAATTACTTTATTTAGTAAAGTATTCAGTCTCCAAGTATAATTTTTTTTAATGATCCTTCTGTTATTTAGATTGAAAAAGTATTTTATTTATAAATTTTATTATACACCTTAGACATTAATTCATAAATAGCCTCATCAAATTCACATATAGGAAATTGGGGTGAGCACTATGGTTATGGGTGGCGAGATGACACCGTTCTCGCTCACCGTGCCTGTGCTCACTCACAATTATGCATTTAGACAGTAAGGGCCTGGGTTTGAGTTTGGGTGGAGGGGAAACTGGCATTATGCCAGCCTATGCTCCTTCTCTTTCCCTTTTAAGTGCACTTTAGAACAACACACATCAACAGCACATTTGGGGACGGGGCTGTGTGTGTCGGGGTCTAGTTTTTTTTTTTTTATTTTTTTTTATATTTTTTTTTTAATTTTTTTCTCTGACCCCCCTGGTTCTCTGGCGGCTATTCTGGGGGTAGGGTCCGGTAAGGTGACGGGCCGTCGGGTGTTGTCTTGGACCATGGGGGGGTTCGGGGCCTGGGGGTTCGCCGTGGGCGGGGCTGGCGGTGCGCTCCCTCTGGGGCTGCTTGGGCTCGGGTGTCCTGTCCTGTCCTGTCGGCAGGGCGCGGGTTGGGCCGAATCTTGGATGTCTGCTACTCTCCACCCCAGAATGAATGGGCCTACCTCCTGGGTTTGGATGTGGGTTGCCCCATGTAGGGGGCGGCTACATGTCTTGGACCTAGGGGGTATAGAGTGTGCATCGGGATTATGAATGGAACGTGTTGTTGTTGCTTGTCTTTCTGTGAGTGAGGGTGAGGATGAGGGTGGGTCTGAATGAGTGTGTCTGTGTATGAATGTTTGTCAGGCGGGGACTAGGACTGCCCCCTCTCTGATACATCTGAGGCTACTTAGTGTTGCGCTCCTGCCACGTGGCCCCCTGGTGGGTGTTCCTTTGCCTGCGGGCGTGCTTGGGGGCCTCACTATCTGGGGTTGGGCGCTTGTGCGTATGTCGGCTCGGCCTGGTGGGGCTCGGGTCCTCTGGTCCTGTCGGATCTGGGCCTGAGGGGTGGACGTCCCCGGTGTCCAGGCCTCGGTGTCCGGCCCTGTGGCTACATCGGTGCAGCGGGCTCCGGCGGGGGCCTGTGAATATGTCGCTGTTGATCCTGGGGGGTCATTGTGTGTAGTCACTGGTGGGGCTTTTCCTGTTCTCCCCTTTGGTCGGATCTGGGGAGTTGGTGAGTGGCTTGTCCTGTTCGGGTGGCCCTGGGGACTCTGGGCTTGGGGTCCTTCTTGGGGTCTTGGGCTCTGGTTGCCCCTTTGCCTGCCTCGGGCCTTGGGGGGCGGATCTCTGATGCTCCACGGTTGCTATGGAATGTTCTATTGGAGGAAACCTTTTCACTTAAGGGCGAGGCATAGCTCCGCGCTAGCGCGAGGCCACGCGGTGCCACGCTGTGCGAGCTGCGCTTGCACAAGCCTTTGAACGCTCGCGCGAACGCGCCAAGCTCAAATTTTACGACCGCTCACGCGCGCGCGGTGTCTCACAATAAACTGCCCTGGTGGCGGACTGTTTTGTGTGACACACAAATGAATTAAATTCCTCTTCTTCATCGCTGATCTGGACTTTTCTTTTGTTTTTTTGCCAAAAGTCAAGTGATCGCTTGAAGCGGTCACCATTCACTTCCTCCTCCGATGAGGAGGAATGAATGAACTTGTTCTCAGACCCGACCTGTCAATCAAATCAGTAGGCTGTCAGCAAATGACCAATCAGCGACCTCAATTTGTCCCCGTAGCTAAACGCTCCGCCCTGCTTCTGCTCAAATGACATCAAGTATTTGGAGCGAAAACGTTGGAGCCACACGCTGCTTCACGCTGTGCTCTGCTGTGAACACCCCACGCGCAGCACAGGCGCGTGGCGCGGCGCTCGGTCCAGCGCGGAGCTTTGCCTCGCCCTTTATGCATGCTCACAACCACACGCAAATGGATGCAGGGATGTATATGTAGATATATGCAGATATGTAGATGGGTATATGAATGAATATTAATGTATATGTATCTATACTGTATATTTGTAGGTATGGTGTGTATATTTGTGGAAAGCTGCTGCAGGGTCATGGATGTCATTAGTCTTTATGCATGTGTTGCTATGTTCTGTCATGTACTCTGCAGGATTGCAGACAGAGGTTGGGTGTGTTTGACTTATGCTTTTTGTGGATAATTGTTGTGTTTAGTTGTCTTACTTTTTCTCTTTCCTTTCCTTTCTCTCTATTTAAAAAAAAAAGATTGAAAAAGTCTACACAAAAATGTAGATCAACAAAAACCACCACAAAAACTAAAGTGAAGGTGCAGTTTCCCAAAATAACTAAATAAAATGAAGCTTAAGATCTGTTGAGCATAAATGAAACCTACAACAAAATATACGTATTGCCTACAGTATAACTTCCAGAACTTGTAACAAGGCGTCCAGCTTACCCTGAAGCTTGTTGGTGTTTCAGCTTTCTCTGTTCCTGCAGGAACAATTCATTTCTCTTATTCATTTTTCTGACTGCTCTGTCTTTGATCACCTGCCTCTTGGTCCGTGGACCAACTGTGGAACTCAAGAGACAGTTGAGCTGCGCGTGTTTGTACCGACAGTTTAGAGCGGGGGAGACACAGCCCGCACCGGCAGCTCAGAGCGGGGTGGGGGGAGGGGGAGAGAGACAAGCTGTCTGTATCTGCAGTTTAGAGCTGGATGGAGAGACAGCTGAGAAGCGCGTTGTTTTTAGCATTTCAGCTAGCTAGTATTGCACGCAACTAATTAGCGTTACACCAGTACCGACAGATGGAGAGGGGGTGCGCAGTTTGGTTTGGTCGTTCAGCGCGCTCGGTTGTTAAAGGGGCGGGCACCCTGAAGTATTACGTCACGAAATTAGCATATCATGAAATCATTTTTTTGTCCGGGCAAGCTTTTTTTTTTTACCAGTATTATTGTGAACAATATGATATGGCCCCCTAGATGCTATGCTGCTAAATGCTACACATGCTGCAAGATAATGGCGCCGTTTTTGGTACACCCACGTGTACAGTTACACCACTAGTCCTTACTGTTTTTAATATAAATGGCCAACATATCAGTCACTAAGATGAATAGATAAGGTGAAATAGGGCACCCTGGAGGAATTCCAACATCAACTGTGAAGCTAGGGGTAGAACCATTAGAGTGAATAACACAACTGTTGTTGTTTTTATACAGATCACCAATTAAATTTCTAAATTTATTACCAAAGCCAAATTGTTTGTGTTGATATTGTAAACTGGTGTTCTACTGAGTCAAAGGCCTTGTAGAAGTCCAAAAAATAAAATAAAGCCATTATCTTTAATTAGGTCTCTGTATTCAATTAAGTCCATAACAAGCCTGATGAATTGACCAATATTTTAAGAAGCCAGACTGCACCTCTGAAATTATGGAAGCGGTTCTGAGACGAAATGAAAACTAAAATGGTTTAGCAGGAATGCTTTTTCATTTCAAAGCCAAGCTGCCTTTTTTGAGTCATAAATAAAATTAAAAATGAATAAACCAAACTGCATTTTCATTTTCTTCTTCGAGACTGCTCAATTTGTAACTTAATTAAAATGATAAGTAAAATAACATTTAACATTTAATTTTCAATATATGTCTTAGTAAAAAGTGGCCAAAATTCATTTTGAAATGTCAATTTTGAAAATTAAAATGAAATAGCAGAAATGCTTTTTAATTTCAAAGTCAAGCTGAATAAAAGCACAACTCTACCTCCACCCCTCCTTGTCTCTCGACACGCCCATTTTCAGGGAGATTTTGGAAGGAGGAGTTACCGATCCACAGGGTGTGGAGTTGCTCTTTAAAGAGTTGCTCTTTAGCAGCAGGCGGAGGACAGTGTCCTGCAGCACCCAATTTGAAAGACAATGCCCCTCAAAAAAAGGTGCCATCCAAGCAGTGGTGTAGTCTACATTTTTGTAGTGGGTATACTGCAGTTAGTTTTACGTTCGGCGTTGGACACCATTGAAGCCACTGATCGCGATGTCCAACGTAAAACTAACTTTACCGCAGTCGGTCCGTATAATGTGCTTAGAAACGAAAGTAAACTGGTTGGTACAATGTAATCAATTTATTTCGATTTTTAAACATATTGAACATTTCCAAATTCCAAAAGATAATGTACATGTATACCAATAGATTGTTACGGAAGTGTTTAACTGCCATTTACCATATCAATGACGCATGCCTAATGATATGTTCATTCATTCATTTAACCTTTATTTAAATAGATGAGTCACATTGAGCCTCAAAGACTCATTTACAAGTGAGACCTGTTTGGACAGACAATAAAAGTGGTGAAAAATGAGACAGGGTTTGGATGTGATACATATGTAATAATATATCATTGGGAACTTTTTAGTGGGTATACTGAAATTCTCAAGATTTTCTAGTGGGTATACTCCGTATACCCACGTATCACGTAGACTACACCACTGCATCTAAGGGCCAGTTTACACGGCGCGTATTTTGAGTGTAACCGCTACTTTCTCTTTGCGACTTTGCTTATCGCCTACACGACGCTGCTGGCCCCCCTCGATGACACCGATACTTTTCTGACCCTGCTCTCAAGGTGGAAGTTTTTCGCAGACCCCCCGTTGATAATGTAAACATCTCCCGTGGAGCTTTTGTTTGAACACATGCACGCAGCACGCACGCGCAGACAGCCGGCATTTTAACAATGGCGGTGGACTGGACAGTGGACACACGCACCACTTTCTGAACTATAGCTGATGGAATATATTTTGATTCTCATATTTAATTATTCTACACCTTACCTGCATCTGTGTTGGAAGAGAGCAGCTGCCTGGATCCAGTTGTCTGTTAACGAGGCAGTCGGACATTTCACGTGTCACGCTGCACTATAACATACTAAATGTGCTATATATTAACAGTTTAACAATAATAAACAGTATTTATGTTAGCGTGGGAGATATTTACATTTATCTGAGCTAAATGAAGCTATCTGGACTCGTTACGTCATGCCTAACATGCTGCATGTTGAAAATGAAGACACCAGGTTGATTTTTAATTTATTTATTTATTCAACACCACAAACTCATGTCACAAACACTGAGAATTAAATTGAACACTTTTAAAAACACGTTAACCGAACTTTAATGAACTGGACTCTGTTGTTCATCCTGGTGGACACTGGACCCAGATCCGAACCGCCGGTCCGCTTCGTGGAACAGCTTCGACCTCGCAGGAAAAAAATAAAAATAAAACCTCAGTTGGTTGTTCTGTGATCGAACTAAACACAAGGAAACATTATTAAGAACATGGTTTACCTTGTAGCCCTGCTGTAAATCAGCTGATTCTCACGGACTAAAGTCAGACATGTTGACTCGGTTCTGGTTCTGCTCAGCAACTGGTGCGCAGATGAAGCGGTCCCACTTGGTGTCAGATCTGTTGACTCTTATCCAAATTCCAGCTTTAACTTGTTGTTAACTTGTTGACAACAACTTGTAGTTTAGCTGAACTTTTAGCCAGAGAGGAAAACAGGCTGCCTCGTGTGCTCTGTTTGTTTGGGGCGGCCGTGGTGTAGTGGTAATGGCAGTCGACCCCTGATCGGAAGGTTGGAGGTTCGAATCCCGCATCCGCCCACCATGTGTCGTTGTGTCCCTGGGCAAGACACTTAACCCTGAGTTGCTCCCGGTAGGTCTGGATGGCGCCTTGCAAGGCAGGCTACCACTACCGGTGTATGAATGTCTGAATGAATGGGTGGATGGCTGGTATTGTAAAGCGCTTTGGGGCTCCTCACAGGGGGCTGGAAAGCGCTATATAAATAAGCTCCATTTACCATTTACCATTTACCTCAGGCAGCAGTGGCACGCGTGCGCAGTAGTGAAGGTTCCAAAAATCACAGCGCCATCTAATGGCCCAGCATGGTAACTACAGTAAATTCATGAGTACGGGGGGTGGGGGGGAGAGAGTCGTATCCACAGAATTCGCCCATGTCAACGCAAAACTTTCAACCTAATTAACATACCCAAAAGTTGCGTTTCCCCCACACAGTGTCCAGTCTGAGTGAGAGTCAGAGAACCTTTATTGTCATTCGCACCACAAGTGGTACATGTGATGAAACAAGATTATTTACACAGGCTCCCAGTTCCATCCAACAATGAAATGTTAAAGAACAGTGATATGACAGTAATACATCTAAGATGTGAACTAAGAAAAATATCAATTAAAAATATACTAAGCACCAATATCATAGAAAATCATTACTGTACTCCACACAGCAGCACAAACATGTAATAAAAATAAAATAAAAGTTTATGTTTTGCAAATACTGTAACTGTTCACAAGAGAAAAATTAGTTATTTTATTAAAAATAAAGTCTGTTATCAGATGAGGTCCGGTCCTCTGCGGTACCTGCGGTTAGGCAGTCTGTATCGCAACTAGGAGGCACTTTTATTGGCAGGGGTTTTCTCACTATTGCCCACATTGTCTGTTGACCATAATCTATAATCGCGCCGAAACGGTTTATAAAGTCTTGGCCAACCAAAAATGGGAACGAGTCAAGTTTAGACACGTATACCGGATGGTATAGTGTCATTTTGCCAATCTGCATGTGAACCATAGCTATAGCTGTTAGGGTTGTTCTCGTCTCTGCGAGACCCTGCAGTTCAATAGCACATTTCTCAAAGGGTATTTGCCTGTCAACACCGTTAGCGGCGGTCCTCAGCTCCTCGAACAGCTTGGCCGACATAATAGTTATATCAGAACTGCCATCCAGGAGGGCTTCACGCTCAAGGACACCTTCCAGTGTGATAGGCAGGTAAGCTTTCTTAGCCACCCCCCTTTGTATAAAGTTACACAGAAACCTCACAGGTCTTGGCCCACGTTTCTGTTCACGTGTAACTCTGGCTGTGTACTCATGTTCATTGTCAGCATCTTGTTGGCTGTCAGCATCATGACCTTCAGGATGTTGTTGTGTGTCAGCAATTTGTTTGCTGTCAGCATCTATATTGTCAACATCTGTGTGCCCTGAGTCTTTGAAAAAGATAGTGTTGCACATCGCCCCAGGTTGGTCAATGTTGATGTTACAGGTCCCGAGTGTCAGGACTGCTGCAACAGTGATGACACACCATCTGAAGAATAATAAAATTAGGAGTCAAAGATGACGACCATTGTTTCGCCGTTTAGATCCAGAAAGCATGTTTATTTATAGGATTTGTTAACAAACCAATATTTTACAGTGTACCTGTACGGTATTAATGATTTACAAACCTGGTTTCCTTATTTTACCAGTGTTACAGTAATTAACCTTTTCACATTTTCACCCTTCACTTAGATGAAGACAATGGCCCTCATGCACGAACCGTTCGTACGCACGGATTTGTTCTTATACTGTGCGTACGAGTGATTTAGGATCATTTGTGGCATCCAACAATGTTTTCGTATCCTACGAATTTATTCAGATACGAACAAAATTTACGAGTGGTCCGGACCTGTCGTATATTTTAGGAGCGTCAGTCCGCTGTCATCCAGACGGAATTTCTCCACTAATAACTTCATATTTCGTTATTTAGAAAATATTTTGGGTTTAAAAAAATCACGCACCATAATTATTCTTGACAATAGGTTATTCTGTTTGAATTAGAATTATAATTTTAAGTTTAATTTGTCTGGTGTGTCGCGCAGGCTTCAGTGAGTCGTGCGCTCCCCTTGGTCATCAAAGCCGCTCCTCATATTAACACCCAGGTACATAAAATTCCCATACACCGCCGCAGAACAAGTACGAATTAAGACTGATCTTGTGTCAAACACCATCGGAGCAATAGATTATTATATCTGATTCGAAATATAACCTGCAGAATGTGGTGGTTGCGCGCTGACCAGGAGGTGCGCGCATCATTTGTGCTGCAAAACATGTTGGCACGCGTCTTGCAGCGTGGCATTTATTGTCCATCCATCTCGCAGACTGATCTCCTCCTGTCCGTGCTGCGGCGAGACGTTTGTTTGAAGCCATTTTCAGATCAAACCATTTATTCTTGATTTCTGATACTGTACGACCCACGGGACACACAACATATGCACTACAATATTAATATGAAGTTAACTGTAGTTTCGAGACATCTTAAAATGCTTCTGTTCAAAAACACATCCGACACTTGCGGGGGGTGGGGGGGTAGCGGTGCGCTCTTCTGAATAAGTGAAACTATAATGTAACACAGTACACTAAAATTAGAGATATTTGACCATCCGACACTTGCGGGGGGGTGGGGGGCAGCGGTGCGCCACAGCTCTTCTGAATAAGTGAAACTATAATGTAACACAGTACACTAAAATTAGAGATATTTGACCATCCGACACTTGCGGGGGGGTGGGGGGCAGCGGTGCGCCACAGCTCTTCTGAATAAGTGAAACTACACAGTTGTTTACACTAACATTAAAAATATTTGACCATCCGACACCTGCAGGGGGGGTGGGGGGTGTGGGGTAGCCACAGCGCGACTGAGAGCAGATCTCCGAACGCGTGAAGTTCCTCCTTTTACTTCATGAGTTTGAATGAATGGACACTTCCTGCTGTCAGAAGGCAGGAAGCGTGGCCTTATATGGTGTTTTGAGGGGTGGGAATTATGTAAATAACCTTCACGCGTGCACGCGCAGCTGTTTAGGACAGGTGGGATTCATTAAATTTACGCACTGCATTTACACACGTTTCCTCATGATAGAAGACTTTGTTGAATCTGACGTGGCATGTTCGTACGAACGCTTCGTACGAACAAAAGTAGGAGAAATTTAGGATAAAAATACGAACATTTTCGTGCATGAGGGCCAATATGTCAAATACTGCATCTAGCTCTATATTTATTGATAAGCATTTAAAATGTACACTGACTTTAACTGAACACCGATCAAAGGCTCTCCTGCACTTAGCTGTATATTTACTGATCTAAGCATTAAAATATACACTGACTTTAACTGAACACCGATCAAAAATAAAATGACAAGACTTACAAAACAAATGCAGAATCTAACCTTGTTCCACCTTTAACCTCAGTTCCCACACTTGGTCTGAATATCATTCAAACAAAACAAAGTGAAACTCAAAACCCGGAGTTAGTAAGATATCAAATCCTTCTATTCACTTTCCCTCGCGAGACCTTCCCAGCGCGAGCTGGCATCCTGCCAGATTTAACGTGACTATTTACTTGCAACTACTGCACAGAAACCGCCACACAGTGATATGTGCTGTTCACATAAGAGGTAAACATCTTACATCGTAGTTGTGATGTGTTTTCACCATGTACTGACCTGAAGAATAATAAAATTAGGAGTCAAAGATGACGACCATTGTTTCGCCGTTTAGATCCAGAAAGCATGTGAAGCCGTCCGTCCCCAAAACCAACCTGGAAGCAACGCACCCCCCCAAAACAAAGGTTCCGCTTCGTCATCACCGCTCCTCAGAAAAACACTATAAAAATGCAGGCATATTAACTTGCCGAACCGCAAACCAAATATAACATATATTTGAACATAGGATCAGCTGCACATGGAAATACTTTACATTCATAAGAAAACCAAATATTGTGGTGACATTTTCAGGTGCACCACACGCTCCCCAACTTAAAAGGTGGCTCCCGACACTTTAACGCCAGTGATAACATTTCACAAAATATTAACAACTTGGTTCTTGTCACAGGAACCTCACTCAAAAGAACCTTTCCCTTCAGTGTACACATCTCAGTATACCAAATTATAAGGCACTGCAAAAGGCATTGTCGTTGCATAAGGCACAGTCTGTTGAGTATAAAATTGCTCTTGTACAGGTTGCATTACCCATAATGGTGAAGCTTGTAACCCACACAGTCCAACATGACCTATGACCCCTTGTGGCTGATAGGAGGGCTGACCCATAGTGTTGTAGGTGAATGTCTGAGGTGGTCTCCTTGCTCGCGTAGACCTCCTGAGAAATTCCTCCTGAGTTGGTACTCGCTCCTCTCGCTCAATTTCAGGTTCAACCTGTTCAGTGTCTCTTCCCAGTTCTTGTTCTCTTTGTGCATCGTCCGTTTCACCGTTTTGGACCAGTTCATTTTCAGCTGGATGCTGAAAATGTTCATCTACAGTGTTCAGTTGAGAGTCCCTCTGTTGGTCCACGGGTGTGAAAACTTGGCTCGACACTGGATGAGTTTGGGTGACTGGTTCCTGTAGTCTTGTTGACGCAGGTACTCTGAGAAAATAACGCATCCTGGAGTCACTCTCAGAATCTGATGAGTCGCTGTCTCGATTACTTTGGCTTGGAGTGACCCGGTGGCCTCTGACTCTGCTCTTGGTGGGTGCTTTATCTTTTCTGTGATCAACAGTTAAAGGTAAGTCATTCACCAGGTGCAGCAGATTTCTGTGGAGGACCCTGGTATTCTGGGCATTGTTCTCAGGACATACTTTGTAGATGGGGCTGTCATTGATCTGCTCTTTGACAATGTACACAGTCTGCTCCCAATATGACCTGAGCTTTCCAGGTCCGCCCTTTTCTCTCAGGTTGCGAACTAACACTCGATCACCAGGCTCCAAGACAACTCCTCTCACATGTTGGTCATAGTGTTTCTTTCCACGAGCGCTCGATTGCTGGCTGTTGTTGTTAGCAATACGATAAGCCTCTTTCATCCTCCTTGCCCACTCTTGAACATATCCATATGGTGTTTCACTGTCCTCCTCTGTGTTGAGTCCAAACATGAGGTCCACGGGCAAGCGGGGATGCTGTCCAAACATTAAGAAATGTGGGGCAAACCCTGTGGCCTCATGTTTTGTGCAATTATATGCATGGACAACTTGGGGCAGAAAGTCTTTCCAGTTATCCTTTTCTGCCTCCTCAAGAGTTCTCAGCATTTGTAGTAGGGTGCGATTAAATCTCTCTGCAGGATTTCCCTGTGGGTGGTATGGTGTTGTACGTGAGTGACTGACACCTGACAGCTGCTGTAGTCCCCTAAACAGTGAGTTTTCAAATTCACGGCCCTGGTCGTGATGTAGTCTAGCAGGGTACCCAAAACGAGGAATAAAATCGTTGTATAGTTTCTCCGCAGCAGTTTTGGCTGACTTGTTTCTGGTCGGCCACGCCTGAGCGAACCGTGTAAAGTGGTCAACTGCAACAAGGATGTATTCGTAACCACCTCTGCTCTTTTCTAGATGCATAAAGTCAATGGATACTAGCTCCATGGGTGCACTGGAACTGATGCTCCCCATGGGTGCCCTGACGTGTGTGGTGGGTTTCTTTTGTTTTATACAGGGACATTGTCTCGTCACATAAGCTTCAATGTCCTTCTTCATAAAGGGCCAGTAGAAGCGATCTCGGGCCAGGTTGATAACTCTTTCAGCACCGAGGTGACCCATGTCCTTATGAAGGAGTTTCAGCACCAAGGGCCTGTACTCTGCAGGCAGTACAAGCTGTTTTCTACCCCCAGCTTCTCTGTAAAGTAGCTCATTCTCCATCTTAAGTTTCCCCCACTCACGCATTAACCTCCGCACTAACCCATCTGCATTTTGTCTGTCTCTGTCAGTTAGTGTGGGTTTGGTCTCTTTTAACCTGAGGAGTTCTTTAATTGTCGTGTCTTGTCGTTGTGCTCTCACTAGCTCTTCATGGCTAATGCTAGGTAAGGCTGGTGCGTCTGGCCTAGTGTCCGACCCAATGTCTTGAGCCAGGTTTAAGGCAGCTACATAGGCAACATCACTCTTCTTTGCTACCTCACTCCCTTCCCATGTTGCACAAACAATGTCTCGGCTAAGCTCCTCTGTACATTCTCCAACATAACTGTCAATGTCCAGCGGAAGGCGTGACAAAGTGTCAGCGTCCACATTAACTCTACCAGGTCGGTACTTGATGTTAAACCGGAAATCTGCAAGCTCTCCTACCCACCTATGTCCTGTCGCATTTAACTTTGCAGTGCTCATTACATATGTCAAGGGATTATTGTCGGTATACACTGTGAACTCTGGGGCATAAAATAAATAATCCCTGAACTTCTCACAAATGGCCCATTTAAGAGCTAGGAACTCTAGCTTACCGGAATGTAAACAATAGTTTTTTTCAGCTGGGGTCAGAGTTCTTGAGCCATACGCTATGATTTTTAATTTTCCCCCCTGCCTCTGATACAACACAGCCCCGAGCCCTTTCTCACATGCGTCAGTATGTAAAACAAAGGGTAGTTCGAAGTCGGGGTAGGCAAGCACAGGTGGGTCGGACAGAGTGTCAATGAGCTGCCTCAGGATGTGGTCGTGCTCACCTGTCCAGCTGATAGGAGCCCTTGAGGGCAGCTGAGCACTTCGGGTTTTCTTGGGCTTGGTCTGAGTGTTTTCAGGACTCCCTTTGACTTGTAGGAGGCTGTACAAAGGTTTAGCAATCCTGGAAAAATCTTGAATGTAGGCCCGATAATAACTTAAAAACCCAAGCAGTTTTCTTAACTCACCCACGTTCGTTGGCGTCTTCTGACTGAGTGACTTGACAGCTTCATAGTCCTTTGGATCGATTCGGACCCCCTTTTCTGAAACCAGCCTACCCACATATCTGACCTCTGCTTTGAACAGTTCACATTTGGTTGGGCGAAGCTTAACCCCATGTTGCTGAAGAGCTC
>JBBPBX010041766.1:0-28708 GCA_038048925.1 Garcialebias charrua | reverse complement strand
ATTTATTTATGGATTTTTTCCCATATTTTTAGACTCATTTTTCGCTCTGATTCTTCGTTTTTCATTTTTGGCGAAAATGGTGCAGTACCAGTTTCGGCCGCTTTAGAGGCGCTGTAGGCAGCAGCCAGCAGAGGACTCAGAGAGTGAAGAGGAAGAGGGACCACTTCCAGAAGTTATATCCACTCATAAACCACACCGCGGATTTTTAAATCCAGCTGATTTCACATTTGGTTCAGCTCAGGAGCCCGTCTGCTATAGTGAGGTAAGAAATATATTTTTAAGCGTTTATTTAGCTAAATTTAAAGAAACAAAGCGTCCGGTTTGACCCGCCTGGCGCCTGCATAAAAATCAGCGAACTTTTTTTTTAAAAATCCAGCTTATTTGAACATTTCGTTAAACTCAAGAGTACGTCTACTATTAAGTCAGCTAAGAAATATATTTTTTAAGCGTTTATTTAGCTAAATTTAAAGAAAGAAAGCGTCCGGTTTGACCCGCCTGGCGCCTGCCTAAAATTCCGCGAACTTTTTTTTTTTTAAATCCAGCTGATTTGAACATTTCGTTAAGCTCAGAAGGACGTCTGCTATGAAGTCAGCTAAGAAATATTTATTTAGACACCACCACGCCACCACCACTCGGGCGCGGCGCATGTCTGTGATGTCAGCGCTTAAACACGTCACCACCAGGAGTCTGCAGAACCGATAAGCTGAATCGTTAAGACAAGCATCCTACAATTCCATGGAATTGGACTTTTAAGAACCGGTTCTCTAACAGAACCGGTTCTCGGTTCCCATCCCTACTCGCGGCCATGTTTTATATTTTTATCGGCTTTTAAAAAAAATTATTATATCGGCTTTTAAAAAAAATTATTATTAAAGATTTGTCTGAGAGCCATATGCAGCCATCAAAAGAGCCATATATGGCTCGCGAGCCATAGGTTCCCGACCCCTGTGCTAAGCTAAGGTTCTGCCAGGTTCTTCGGGTTTGTGCTAAGCTAATCAGATTTGGTTCGGATCGACTCGGATTGAATTCACATTAATCTGAAATCAGGAGAGTGGTTTTAAACAGTGTTATTTATTCATTTATTTTTCTCTGCCCTTTGTTGATTTTTAGTTATTTTTCAGGACTTCTTGTTTCAATGTTTTGAGAGCTAGCTTTCACTAGCGTTAGCTTAACAGGCCTGGGGCCCGTGTGCCAGAAGTGACTGCTTCGTTTGTAGATAATGATACATTTAACAAATGTTCTCATGTCGGTTCTGGAGGAGTGGTTCTGATCTGAAGAAAGCTCGAGTCTGTGCTTTTGAAAAACCATTAACTAGGCGCCCGTAGGCTGCACAGAGCTAATGCTAGTGGAGCTATATCTAGCTCACGTTAGCAGTCACAACATGGCTGCCGAGCATGGCCCCTCCGTGGACACTCTAAGCCACATGTGTCAAACTCAAGGCCCGCAGGCCAGATGTGGCCCTTGAGAGCTTAAAAGGTCTGATTGTCACATAATCAATAAGTCAAAAGGGTTTTATATTATAACAGTGTAAGAAGTAGACATATATTTCTACATCTGTGCAAATATTACATTATTAGTGTTTAGCGTATATCTTAGATCTTTTAGTGTACCGTTTGGTGTTCATTTAGCGTATATCCTAGTGTATATCTTAGATCCTTATTTACTGTTTCTTTTTATACTTTATATTTTGCTATTTTTTGGGTAACTGGGACCCTGTGTACATAATTTTGTTCCACCTCATGTAGTGCATGGTTGGAAATGACAACAAAGTTGACTTGAACTTGTAATGTTGGGGGGCAGATTGTTCCACAGTTTAGGGCCAGTGGCTGAAAAAGCCGATCTCCTCTGAGCTTCAACCTGGTTTTTAGTACAACCACAAGCAGCTGGTCAGATGATCTCAGGGCCTGAGAAGGAACATGTGGTTGAAGTAGCTCAGAGAGATATGAGGGTGCAAGGCCATTTAGGCATTTAAAGACCAACAGGAGAATTTTCAAATCTCTTCTGGGATCTGGTGAAGGGAGGATAAAACTGGTGAAATATGATCAAACCTATGAGTTCCTCTTAAGAGCTGAGCTGCAGCACTTTGGACAAGCTCGAGATGTAAAAGGGAGACCTCTGAGACCATTTGTGTGTTGTGCAGGTGTCATTGCATGATAATGAGGAAGTGTCACATGTTTGTGGAAGGAGGAAGAGGAAGAGGGTCACAGAAGGCAGAGCCTGGCCTCGCATGAAACATAGACAAACTAAAATTAAAATAAAGGGATAAACTAAAGTATTTTATATGTATATAGTTTGTGTTGTAGATTGTAATTCTTACATGATCACTGCCATTTTATTGCCTTTTAACATAGTTGATGTTTATTTCCTTGTCAAAAACAATGGAAATTAAAAGTTATCTTTGGGAGAAGGAGGAGAAGGTCGCCCTGGGAACTGTTCAGGCTCGAACTGCCACCGGTCCTTTTTAAGATCACGGATAAAACTGTGGACTTGAGATGCTTAAAAATAAAGTTAAAGTTTTGCAGGCTTAAGTGGTACATTTTAATTAATCGACTCAGTGGTTCTGCAAATATTTATTCCCACTGAACCACAGGAAAATCTGAGAGGCTTATAGGAGGAATAGATTCTCACTCTAAAGAGAAAATTGGTTCTGAAAAAAATCTGTAGTTCAACAGAAACCATTAAATGTTGAAACAAACAGTTTAACAAATGTCTAAATATTAAGACCAGTTTGAGCTGTGGGTCTGTGAAGTTCACCAGCTGTAATTTTTCACATCATACTGATTTTTCATGACTGGGTGTACGGAAATTTGTTGTCGTTTTAAATCCTTTTTGTTAGAGGAATCAATAAATCAACACTGAGGTTTATAGAATTTTCCTAAATGCAACATGATTCAAGGCAAATAATGATGGAACAATTAAAGTAAGTTATATTAGTAATTAATTCACAAATTACTGGAGTCACAAACTCACTTGTTTCCATGACAACAAATGAAATACAACCGCATTATATAGAAATATACACTTGGCTTTTAAAAATAAATGTATTTAATGTGAGACACAATGACCAAAAAAAAAAAATGGAATGAAGACCAAGTATTTCATAAGGTTTTATAATGTGTATTGCACAGCAAATACGTTTTTGACACCTGACAAACAGTGATGCCTAAAAACTGAGATAAAACTTTATTTAATAAATTAGAAAAACATTTAGCATTCTGATCATGTAAAGGGCACAAACCACTACAGTATATATTTTAGGATAGTGTATAAAAGTTCTAATTTACTTTTATCTTAGAATTAAAAAGTGATATATGAAATTACTTTCATTGACGTCATTTAGTTATGAATATTTATGCATTCTGCTCCAGAGTAAACATTAATAATTTTAAACTTTCTGTGACTAAAGACATTTTTTTCATTAAGGAAGCAGAAAACACATGATCTAAGAGCACTTTTGTTGGCAGTGGAGATGCCCCTGCTGTGTGTTTACCTTCTGAAAGTGACATAATAAGAATAATCTAAACGTTGCTGCCTTTTAACCTTCAAATCCTTCTGCGTGTTTCAGGTTTGTCCTTCTTCAGCCGCGTGGCAGAGAACTGTGAGGAGGTGGCTCACTTTAACGAGGTCAGTATCTTCATTTCCTCCGTCTCATCCCGGCTGCTTTAAAATAATCAGATAAAACCATGTTGATTTCACAGGTTGCAGGTTTTCCTAATGAACCATGCTGGAAAGTCAATAATTAGCAAAGAAAGAAAAAGGTTTACTTAGAGTCTGTTTGGCTGGATGGAGCTTAAACACTAAAAGTGGGTCACTTTTTCAGCCTTTGTGAGATCAAAACAATCTCAGGATTTTTATTTAAAACCCTGTATGACGTTTCTAAATTATATTTCTTCTATTTAAGTCTGGAATAAAGTGATTCAGTTTCACTAGGAAGTGACAGAGCTGCAAACTGGAGACTAAGTTATGAGGATTTAATCAGATGGTTTAGCACAGGGCTATTCAACTGGCAGCCCGCAGGCCATTAGGCCACTGGTGCGCTCAGTTCTGCCCACCAATGGGTTCATTTTTAAATAAAACTAGATTTTAAACTGCAAAACTAGTTTATTTATTGACAATAACTGCTGGATGTCTGATCCCTGAGCTCTTGGCTTTCAGTAAATGTGGCTCTGGGAGCAATTCAGTTGAATAGCCCTGGTTTACCATCACCACAGACCACAGTTGATTTTTTAACTAAAAGCAGGAAAAGTAAAAAAAAAAAAAAAAATCATGATCATATATCTCATACAACTTTAAATGTCTCTCAAGGGTTTCATGAAAAGATTTGTAATCTGGAGGAGCAAGTAAGTCCGATATTTTCATGACTTTTTGAATGCTGGTCATCAGTTTTTAGTTAAATTTGTCCTTGAATAAGACACTGAATCCTCAAAGCAACCACATGAATACGTTAACAATATGAGGAAGTTTTCTTCATGTTCCTTTTTCAAGAGCTGAGGTACAAAAGGCCTCACTGTGTGACTGTGTGAGACATTTTTATTTTCTTCAATCCATCAAGAAGACAGGCTTTTAATTCTTTAAACCTGTTTAATTGAATATTCCTTCAAACTTTTGGAAGGTCTTTTGAAGTATTTTTTCCCCCACTTATTTTCTGTTAACGTCTTGTACCTCACAATGACAACTATGTGTGTTAAAACATGAGTAGATAAAGTCTTAAACAAAACTATGGGACAAAGGACTTGACATATTATGCGTTAACTATATGACAAATTGCAGCTAATAGATTTTGAGAATTATTTTGTTGCTCTCAAACTGATATCCTTGATTTTTATAATAGACTCAGCTAAAGATATTCTAAACCAATTGTAACTGACTGCTGCATTTAAAGATTTGATTTAAAATAGTTTTAGCTTTCTTGTCTGTTATGTGTTTTCACAACAATAGTTTATGCTTTGAGTTTGGGAAGCGTTTTGTTCCTGAGTTATTCATGAGCCAGAGTTATGTAGCTGAACAATCGTTGCTACAATAATAAAAAGTACCGGACCATGAACATGCTGAAAAGCAGCCAAAGTCTTAAGATTATTTTTTTTACCATACTTTTGGATAATTTCCATAAATATTGATTAAGATAACTTAATAATATAAATTAAACAGACTCCCGAAGAGCATAACTAAAAGAAATAAGAGATGACTTGAGACTTTGGCACAGTTCTTTGTTGACCAAACATTTAACAATTTCTGTTTTTAACTGTTATAAGCCTCTTTGCCATTGATAAGCGCGACTACACTCGGTTCTCGACTTATCGGGTCTGCTCAGGTGTAGGTGATTTGCCTCTGTGACTTGTTTCCCCTCTCTGTGGGCCGTATCATTGTATTGTAACATGTCATTGTGTGCAACGCTCTGCTGAACCCTACACATCGGCCCATAACGTTAGAAATGTTTGGACCTCATCTTTGATCCACGGCACTATTTTTGGAGCTTCCGTACCAGAAACTAGAAAAAATAACACACTGATCACCACCAGGGAGGAAATGGAGGTTCAGTGGTTTGCAGCTGTGCTGGTCGAGTCATTCAGTGATGTAGCTCTGCTAGCCATTCAACAGCTGCTGTCTGCTCATGTCAAAATCGTCACCTCGGAGTAGTTCGCTTGGAACCATGAACAAGATGAACCCATAAACCAGACTGAGTGGGGATGGGTACTGACAGTGGGCAGGCCCTTAACTGGCAGTGCTGGGCAGCGCTAATCCAAAAATTTGTTCCGCTATTTCTAAAGCGCTTATTCATTTATTTAGGTCCGCAATTTCAAAAGCGCTTATGTATTAGCAAAGCTAGCGGAAGCTAAATGCTAACGCGCTAACGTGCAAATGGCGAACTACTTTTTTAAATCCAGCAGATTTGACCATTTCGTGAAACGGTTAAGCTCAGAAAAACCTTGTGCTATAAAGTCAGCTAAGAAATATATTTTTTCTCAGCAAAGAAATAATTGTTTTTACCGTGTTTTGTTGTAAAGTCCTTTGCTTCTGTGGCCGTCGCCATTTTGAACAGGGCAAATGAGGCGCTGACGCGTCGCGTAGGCCGCTGAGAAACATCCATAAGTTCACCCTCCATGTTAAAAACTCTTCGTCTGACTCTTCGAAAACAAGCAATAAGGCTGCAGAGTAACACACTGGCTGCTAACTGCTATAGAGAGAGCGCTCTCTCTAGCGCGGGGTCCGCTTTTGTTCACGGACCACATCCGGCGCTGACAGGATATGGTCCGTGAGCAGTCGTCCAGTTGATTTAAGAGCCCGTAAATAAGTTTTTTCATTTTTACTGATAGATAATTAGTCATTAGCGGTACTGCATTTTAAATAAAAATAGCGCAAATCCGCTTATGAATTATAAAAGTTAGTCAATCCGCTATAACGCTAACAAATTGTTTATGTCCGCTATAAGCGGATTAGCGCTTTAGCGCTCCCCAGCGGTCTGGCGCCCACCTTTGTTAACTGGTATGGTGTGGTGCAGAACTGTTGAGAGTTGAGACAGTGGCAAAGCACCATTAGAGACATTCTTATGAGAAAGTGTCACCAACAGTCGTCAGAAAGCCCCTTAATACCATTTCAGTACAGTACTTAGAAATAGAAAAAGCTTAGTTAGTGCTTGAAAAAGACTGAAGTCTTAATAAAAGTCTCAGAATCATTGGTGTCTTTGCCAGTCTGGGCTCAAGCTTCCCGTCAATACTGTTGTAAATAAGTGAAGCTCTTCATTTCCCACCGCACTAATGAAAACAAACCAGAACCCCAAGAAGAACCTTTTTACCAAACCCAGGATTTGAATAACATTTTTTTTAAGTTAGTGGGTTTTTACTCATTCACAATTTTATTTTATCTCCAGTGCATTTTTAAAATTCAACCTTTATTTATGCAGGTTAATCCCATTGAGCCTCGGGGACTCGCTTACAAGAGAGACCTGAATTTAGTTATTCAAAGGAGCTGCACACCTGTGTAGGATTATTCCTCTGCGATTTGTTGGTGTTGATTGATTTGTTTTCATAAAAATGCTATGAGATGTGGAGACGTTTGATTCCTACAAACTCTCCCAACTCAGGTAAATCAAATGCCTGGATGAACCAACATGTAAAGAGTTGTGTAACAGAGCACATAGAGACAAAAATAATTAGTCAGCTGAGAAAGAGCTGCTGCAGAGACACAGAAATGAAATACTGTAGGTGGAAAAATAACCTCATTTTAGTGCATTCTTAAAAGAATCATGGCGTTTTCCCCTCTTGGTTGCTTTTTTTTTCCTGAGAAAAACATTTTGCCTTTGGTATGCTAACAAGCAGAGTGCTGCTTCCTTTACAGATAACTTCTTTTGTTTTTAGTCTAATCAGGAAATGGGCACACACTGGAATGGCCACACACAAAAAACAACAGTCTATATAAAATCCAGGCAGAAAACACTTAGAAAAGGTGAAAACAGGATGAAAAGAACAAAAAAAAAAAAAACGTGTCAGAAATGATTTCATTTAAGGAATATGTTGCTCCTGAGGCTGTACAGTGACAAACTGGGTGACGTGCAGTGTATCTTCTCTGACAGTCTCATCTTTGTGCCCCAGTCCTGCAGCTCAGAGGTCATTATCATCGCTCAGCATCAATGAAATGCCCAGTCTTCCTCTGCGCCGACTTGTACTCTCAGTAGTTTCTGCACAGTTGTTCATTATATCAGTGAAGGCGTGTTGTGCCCTGCCGGTGGCCAAGCTTAAAAAATTCTTGACCTTTGCAAACATCACTGATCACACCCTCCTCATCGATGCCTTCATTCTCATCTCTGGAACATTTGCATGTCTCAGCGAGCTCAGTCCAGGCCTTTAAAATTGAGGACCATTAGCATAGAGCTGTGTGTCTCATTGCTTTATGCATGGACTAGCAGAACGCCTTTGAACTAATCTGAATAGGGAATCTGAATTCATTATTCATGGCATGGTGCTGCTTTTAGCTGCAGAACACCAGGGCTTCCCCCTTAAAAGTTACACAGAAGTGGAGCAGAGAACACAGGCTCTGCACTGTACCGGTATGTATGTTCAGGAGGATTAGCCAATGTACATGAATGTTTACGTGAGAGTTTACATGTGAAAATGGTAAGAGAATGTGTTTGATTTACAGATGAATAGTCTCAAATTATGATACATGAGGGATAATAATGCAAGCCTAAAGTTGAAGACTGTTTTATTTTTAGTCTTGTAATAACTCTGAAATATAAACTTTATCACACACGGATTTTCTGGATGTTTTGAACTCTGTTTTATATAAATAATTTTTGAGCACAACGCAAATGCAGATTAGACACAAAAGTTATTCCAGAAATACATTTTTTTTTAAATTCTCAAAATACATCACCTAGATCATTACATGCCCAAAATGTAAGTAAAGATGTCAGTTTGTTAGCAGCAGACAGAGGATGACGCTCAGCTACTTCCAAACCAAGTGTTACCCCCATAGCTCCATATATATTACCGGCATTTTACATTTCTGAAATTTGGTTAGCTGTAGCAGCCATCTTGCATCAACATATACCCAAAGATTATTGGTTGCAGACAAACATTTATAAAATAACTTTAAAAAGTTTTGTTAAAATCCACCCAGTTGTAAATGAGCTAACAATAAAATACATGTTCACACACGCAGGCATGGGCTGTCACATTATCCCCCACATTTTATGGCAGAGAGTAATAAAAAAAGCATACAATCACATTTAGCTCTTTGTCTTTATGTCCCGCTTCTGGTTTTGTAAATACTGTATTGTATTCACTGAGGCTGAATTATTTATTTATGAGGACAATACTGTCCAAATGATAATGGTGTGCCTTGAATAGAATGATACAACTTTTACTTGATAGATGTTGAAACATCTGTACATGTTCAAATTCAGAATTTCCTCCATCTTCGCCTCCTGGCTGCAGCTTTTCTGCTCAAGCAGAGCTTCAGCTTAACGTCAACTCAACAACATTATTATACATCTCATTACGTCTTGATGAGAACCTAACAGCAGATCTGTCTAAAATATATATTGTTGAGACCCTGCAGCTCAAAGCAGTAAATGCTCCCAATATTTTTGTCAAGAACCAGTTTTTTTATTCGACAGTTCAGCCAGACAACATGAACGGGAAAACTATTGATTGTTTTGCAGCTGCTGGTGGGAGTCTGGATCCAGTCGTGGGAACAAGTCTGCAGAGATAATATAGTTAGTAGGCTGTATGTTTCAGGAAGTTTGCTTGAAAGCAGAAAAGAGCCACTAAGCACTCTTTCACATCGATAGTCCGGTAGACTCGGTTCGATTGGGAACAAAAATTCGGAACATTTGTTTACATTTGCAGCTGGTGCGGTTCACATTCACACTGCACTGTCAGTCGAGCCAACCTGCTCCACCCCTCGCCTGTGGTGGTGCTGCACCAAGAACCACTGAAGGAAACAACACAAAAAACTCTGACAAAGACTCTTCTTTTTCTACTGGAAATAAAAACAAAAATGGAGTGGCATCAAATTTTAGTGGTTTGAGGATGTTTGTCTTGTCATTTTTCAACAATGTACCCGACATGAGTGGGAGATGAGGCAGAAGACCATGGAGAATGTTGTTTTTCACACAAGGTGGCTGATAGCTCCATATGAGGTATGAGAAATATGCATTTGTTTCCTACGCTGTAGTCCACTTCTTGCTTTTGGAGCGGTCTCCAGTCTGCTTGCATTCACACTGCATTTGAACCGCGCTAGAGTTCACTTCAGCCAAACCGAGACCTAGGCATTTAGGCGGACCAGAGTTTGCTTTTTGGTCTGCATCATTTAGATTGCACATTCACACCTTCCCAAATGAACCGGACTTTCTAGGCAAACGGACTAGAGTTCAATTAAAGTGGACTAAACAGGGCTGGTGTGAATGCACCCTGACTTTCTCAGGCAGGTGAGGTGGGAGCCACCTGTCAGAGATTCATGAGATTAATAACTGGTGGGAGAACAGCTGCAGAGGGAGGCCTTTAATGCTGTGAATAGTACTGACAAAGGGGCAATCTTAGGTTGTGGTCCGAAAAGCAAAGCATGGGTCAAGCATAGGGAGTCAGAGGTCCAAGAGCAAATCCAGAGGATAATTCTTAATCCAATATCTGTATAACAAAAGGGGTAGTCATTACAGGGTTAAAAGGGCAGAACAAAATCAGACATGGAGCAGGCGGAGCGGTGAATCCAAGAGACGGGCGTGAAATCAAGACAAGAGAATCAGGCATGAACGTGAGTGAAGCACTGGACATCTAATGCCATAATGGGTTTGATAATCTGGCAGATACTTGGTGTGGATGGAGCTCTTAAAATGAGGATGTAGCAAGTTCAGGGCACAAGCGCTGATTAGCAGTGGAGAAGCATGGCAAGTGGCAGAGAGCGGCGAACATGACAGTTTTGCTGTTTTGTTTTTTAGTTTTCCTTTCTAAAAAAAATGTCAAGTAATAATTTGAACGTGACTGTCATAAAAGGCAGTTTTAAAAGACTGCAAAAAAAGTGACACAGTTTTTACAGTGTCAAGCAAACGCAAACAGTGCACTATACATACTGTATTTTACTCCAGTTGATCACCTTTGCTTGTTTATGCAGATGAAATAAAAATACCATAAACTTTTACCTGTGGGTACTTTCAAACAGGACGTCTGTGTCACCCAGTCAGAAAGGTGAGAGCAGATTTATTATCCGCAGTGACGTCTTCCACTTTGAACTCAAATTTTGATGTGTTAAAGGGACTATTTCCCTTAAAGGGAAAATCCAAACCAATGTAGCTGACTTAAAAACTGTAGCAACAGTTAAAGGAAACCAGTGTTTTTGTTTCCAGAAGCGCTCAAACGCGTCTGACTTTTCGTTGCCTTCTAAATTTGTCTGTTTACCACTTTATCAGAATTTCATTTTAAACGCCGATGGAGGGCACTTTACCTGCTGGTATACACTTGAGGTTTTGGTTGAAAATTGCTGATGCTGTTATTTTTCTCAGCTGTGAGCTCTCTGGCAGTTCCTCCCCACTGAAAACCTCATCAGCCTAAAGTCATGAGGATATGGCTGCTGATCAAACAGCGGGAAGGTACAACACTGAGCTCACTTCTTTTCCCAGATTGTCTGCTTAATCACATTTAGGAGCAGATTCGTGTAAGTCCAATTGTTATATGAGCTCTTTTCTCTACCACTATCACTGTGAGGTTTTTAAACTAATAAACTCTTCAACTACAGTATACCTTTATACATTAAAGTGGTCCACCTCCAGAGTTCATATTTCAGCTTCTGCAGCCTCATTTAGTCAAAGTCAAAGTCAAAGTCAACTTTATTGTCAGATCTGCAATATGTACTGTACAGGACATACACAGGACCGAAATTGCGTTTCTCTCAGTCCCTCGGTGCAACAGTAAACATCTAAACATTGAAACACACATTTACCACCCTGATTAAAAAATAAATAAAAAACGCAGCAGCTATCTCAGGTTGAGACACAGGCTTAATAATAATAATAATAATAATAATAATAATTGTCTAAGCTTGTCATCTGCGTATGTTTCCCATACACAGACGAAATTCGTCTCTGCATTTAACCCAACCACCTACCAGGCGGTGCAGTGAGCAGCCATAGAAGGCGCTCGGGGAGCTGGAGAAATAGGTGTGCACTCATAGACACCCCAAGATGTGTAGTGGCCGGGACGCGAACCCGCGTCCTTCGGGTCCCAAGTCAAACGCCCTAACCACTACACCATTAAGTACTGGTAGTGCAGAATTCAGTTTGTGAAACTCAATTTTTTTTTAGCAAATGTTCTTGGGAGGTGCTTTCCCAACTCTCTGGTTTTATGAATAAATGATGACCAGTGCAGAATGTTTAATTTGCAGGAAGAGAGACTAGGGAGGAAGCTGAGCATGTGAGCAGAAAAAAAGAATTTAAAACCTAGAACAAAATGTTTCAGCTTTCTGGTTTATTTTTTCTAAAGTACGCCATAGCATGCAGACGTGTGGTAATGATAGTTAATCCCAGATGCAAGCAGTGATCAACGGGCTGATTTAAACAAACAACAGCACCACTGAGGGAGGATGTGCAAGAAAATTACAACTCCAGACCCACAAGGCTATGAGGAAAACCAAAACCTGTGAATCTTTGGGCAACACTAAGGGAGCTAATGAGAAACTGAAGGCAGGTGGGACAACTAGGACATTGATACTTACTGTGTTGGGGAGCAGAAACTGAAAGAAAAGCAGAAACTAAACGGGAACATTAGAGCGAAGAACCATAAAAATAAGATGTTGCATTGAACAATGCAGTTTAAAGAGAGTGATGTACTATGCATTCATCAAGCTGTTTAAAACAATACTTTAAATACGTTTCCTTTCTTCCTCACAGCCCTTGCAAATCAAGACACAAGTATATTTTTTGACAGTGTCTGTGTGTGCTCATGTGCATCAGCGCATTGTTTCCTGTCCTGTATCTAACAAGCCTCTCCCAGAAGAGATGAGGCAAGGTGATGTAAACACCGACAAACAAGACAAGAAGAGAAAATAACTCTTACATTTCAGTTTCACAGAGGATGAATAAATTACATACATTAAGTGAGAATAGGTAGACTAAACCGAAAACAAACTATTTTTGTTCATGTGCATTTTTCTTCTTCTTTTTTGTCGTTTTTATTTATTGCAAGAACTTTGGTTTGAAAGACAGTTTTGATTATAGAGAAACAATATACAGGGAGTCCTCGACTTACGGCACCCCCGACCTACGGCAACTCGGACTTACGAACGCACTGTAAAAAAATAAAAATAAAAATAATATTTTTTTATTTTTTATAAATGAATACATGAATACATGTACAGTATTGTACAGTCTCCAAGCACTTAGCCTATCCTAACAGTTTTTAAAGATGAAGGAGTGAGTTGAATTGTCTCCCTCAGCTCCCTTTATGGGAATGGAGCCTGCTAGGGAGGAGGGACACAATTCAACTGACTCCTTAACTGTGTTAGGCTAGGCTAAGTGCTTGGTGACTGTATAGTACTGTACATTTATCTATTTATTAAAATATTTTTTATTTATTTTTTATTTATTTATTTATAAATAGATAAATGTACAGTACAGTACTGTACAGTCACCAAGCACTTAGCCTATCCTAACACAGTTAAGGAGTGAGTTGAATTGTCTCCCTCCTCCCCAGCAGGCTCCATTCACATAAAGGGAGCTAGCTCCCTTTATGTGAAAGGGAGACAATTCAACTCACTCCTTCATCTTTAAAAACTGTGTTAGGATAGGCTAAGTGATTGGTGACTGTACAGTATTGTACATATTCATTTATATAAATAAAAAACTCTTTTTTTTTTTTGGTATGTGATCCGACTTACGTCATTTTCGACATATGAACAGTCCTTGGGTCCGGAACTTGTTCGTAAGTCGAGGACTCCCTGTATATATATATAGCCTATTCAGTTGTCATTCAGAAAAATTGATAAGAAAAGGCTTTTTGCTTGTGTTCACTTCAGATACAGTACATTACATGAAATGAATGAATTTACTCATCGTTAAGGACTTGGATTTTTTTTTTTGTCACAATGCACACAACACAGAGACTTCTGCATAGAAAAAAAAGCAAACATCTGAACAGAAATAAGGAGAAGTTGTCATATCATCTCATCTCCCTGCACTATAATTGGTTTACCATAGCGCAGCTGGGAAAGTGAACATTGCTCATCTTGAAACAAAATACACTGAAAAAAATAGAATTGAGGGGTCTTTGATTTTGCACAAACAAAATAAGTCATGTCTACACAACAGTCATGTCTCTTGTATTTACACGATAGAATAAAGAACCATTTACTTAATTATCAACAATAATGAAACTACTAATTTTTCTTATGTTGGTTTAACATAATTATATTAGATTACTAAAATCATTGTAATCATGTTTTATCATTACCGGAAATGATGCAATACATCAAAAGACTATCAAGCATGATTGGACAAAAAAAAGAGCTGTCTTTTGAATCTTAACCAATCAGAAGCCAAACAAGATCATATCCGCCCAGTTTCTTCTGACTACTCAGCGACAAGAACAGTTGCAAGACAAATCTTTGGAGGAACACCGATTACCGGTAGGTAAGTGATCTCAAAAAAATTTTTATAGTTGAAAATGTTTCCACACGATTATTGTGCTGTATGAAAACTCATAGTTAAACTGTCTGCATGTTATTCTTTGGTTTTCACATTGCTAGCTATTCAACCGAATTATTACCGGAGTAAATCTTTTTTTTTTTTTTTTACCAGAGCAATACTACTGGAGTATTTTTTTTTTTAATTTTTAATTAATTTATTTTTTACCAGAGCAACCAAATTACTACCGGAGTAAATTATTATTATTTTTTTTACCAGAGCAACCCAATTACTACTGGAGTAAATAATTTTTTCTCTAAACTCTTAAAAATACATAATTTTTTCAATAGCTTTAGGTAAGACTCAATGTAAAGTGTTTACAAATTTGGGTTATAGAACAGATGTAAATTATTTATGGCTTCTAATTGCTTTTTTATTAATTTTTGTAAGCCAAGAAGATTTAGTATTTTTTTTTAAAATTAGGTTTGTAATGTTCCTTCCAAACTTTAGCATCCATGAATTTTATGCTGATGGCAGAAATTTGTCAGGACATTGAGTTTTGGTACTCTGGTGCAGTGGCGGATCTACCATTCAGGCGAACGAGGCCAGGGCCTGGGGCCGCCAATGAGCAGGGGCCGCCAATGAGCAGGGGCCGCCAATAAGCAGGGACCCCAGCCGTCACCTACATCCCTAACATTGCTCCTGCTTGTTAATGTACGTTTAACATAAAAATAATTATAGTTACGATGAAAACTATCTTTAAAAACGCAACAGAAAAAACGGTTGAGTTCTGTACCCCCCTACTAAAATGGACTATTCCGTCATGCGTCATGACGTCACCCACTAATCCAGGAAGTGCTGTATGCTCGCTGCTGTTTTGTGTGAGAAGGAAGCGGGAGACAGGAGACAGAAAAGCGGAGCTGAAAAACGTAAAAAGCGTCAAAAAACAATAACGTATGTTTCTTCACTACCGAAAGTGACAACCTTTTTTAATGGGTCGAATTCTAAAACTTCATCAACTGTTAATGACGGTCACGAGCGGCAGCGGCCCATTTAAAAGTGTGGCGGAACCGGACATCAGGATCCAGGAGGAAGTTAATGGCGCCGAGGCAGTGACTCAAGATGAAGATAAAGTATTTACAGCAAGATGAGGTACGAGTTTTAGAAATTATTTTGTAGGTTGGGTAAAAGAAATCCTAACAGTAATCAGCTGAGACAACCACTATTTTCACGTTTTCTTTCTGTATCAAAATATTAAAAGATATTCGACCTAAATCTTCTGACTTAAATAGGAGAGAGGGGATTATATATTTTACCTACTTTAGCTCTCTGCCCTGCTTGCTTAGTATACAGTATTATTAAATTATTCGGACTTTACATTGAATAGAATAGATCTAAAATATTCCACAGTTATCTATAAAAAAAAATTCTCAACCATTTTACAAAATATTTGACTGTTAAAACTTCATCAGACTATCATTGTTTTGTTATTTGGTCCATAGTCCCTCCATTAAATACATTATAAAGCACAACTTATAGCTTTCAGAGTAATGCAAAAATGTGTTTTTTAATAATGACAGGTTTGCTTTGGACAGAAATGCCACTGTTAGTTTAAAACAACAGAATCAAAAGGCTAGGATTGCTAAATTAAAATGTTATCTAAAATGTAAAAATTGATATAAATGAAAAGTGACATTCCCTGATGCATGCTCAATAATCCAGGTGGAAAAATCTGTGACATTATTTGAGTCATTTAGTTTACAGTAAGTCTTACAGTCTGTGTAAGTTTTAAGGTTTAAAAAGAAGTCAAAACTTCCAGTCTTAATTATGGAAACTTGGATAAATGAGAGCCTTCACATGTGTTAAATGTAATAATGTCTTATTTTTTCTTTTATTTCCTCCAACACTAACATTTGTTGTTTTTTCAGATGCAGTCTTTAAACATGCATCATTAAAGACCAGAAACAAGACAGAAGACAACTTTCATAGAAGTCCAGCTGAATAATCAAGGTAATTCATGATCACTTAATGCTGTAAAAAGTGTCTCATGCCTGGACATCTTGCTGTTCATATCAAGCCAGTGTGTGAATTCATCTCAAAATACCACATCTCAACTACACACACTCACTTTTTCACATTGATCTAACAACTGTTCCCTGTTACAGAATATGTAATATAACGTTAAAAGAATTAAAGTTGTGAAAATCTTATAATTTAGGAAAATATATTTCTACTGTATTGCTCACATCTACCCTCTCTATTTGTTTGTGTTTATTTAGTGTTGTTGAATTTTGGTGTAAGACTTGATTTAGAGCCTTTTATTGCAATAATAAAACATCCATCCATCCATTTTCTTCCTCTTATCCGGGGTCGGGTCGCGGGGGGTAGCAGCCTAAGTAGGGAGGCCCAGACTTCCCTCTCCCCAGCCACTTGGAGCAGCTCCTCTGGGGGAATCCCAAGGCGTTCCCAGGCCAGCCGAGAAACATAGTCCCTCCAACGTGTCCAGGGTCTTCCTCTGGGTCTCCTCCCGGTGGGACATGCCCGGAACACCTCACCAGGGAGGCGTCCAGGAGGCATCCTAACCAGATGCCCGAGCCACCTCAACTGGCTCCTCTCGATGTGGAGAAGCAGCGGCTCTACTCCGAGTCCCTCCCGGATGACTGAGCTTCTCACCCTATCTCTAAGGGAGAGTCCAGACACCCTGCGGAGAAAACTCATTTCAGCCGCTTGTATCCGAGATCTTGTTCTTTCGGTCACAACCCAAAGCTCATGACCATAGATGAGGGTGGGAACGTAGATCGATCGGTAAATTGAGAGCTTTGCCTTTTGACTCAGCTCCCTCTTCACCACGACAGACCGGTACAGGGCCCCTTTACAAAGGTTTGCCTGGGGCCCCAAAATGTCTAAGTCCGCCACTNCTCTGGTGAAGAGCTGTTTGTTTTTTTTTTGTATGTAAAGTTACCTGCTGGATTTTAAGTTATCTCACTCAAGGTTATCTTTGTGTCTTACAGGTTTAGGTGGTGCTGGTAATGTGGAGTGTAGGGGTGCTCTGAAAAAGTGTCAAGTAGGTCCAAGCTTTTGCATCAATACAAATTAAAACATCCCCATTTTGGACGTCTTAAACACTTTCCATGTACATACCTGCATTTGTATTTGCATACAGGAGACATGAAGTTGTTCGTGATGCACCGATCGTGGAGGCTTTTATGACAAGATGGCCTGGTCTACATTCAAGAGGTATGGCCTGACTCATAAAAGTTTTTTTGGATGCAGTGTTAATCTAAGATGTCTATAGGCACATTTACTTCACTGTTCACTTCGGCAACAGGAGTGATTGTGGCCTTCTTCCAGATGTTGAACATTTGAAGCTCAGTCCTTTGTGCTCATTTTTTTCAGATAAACGCTGAGTTTAAGAGAATTACCCCCATACCACTTCAAAGTTCTTCTCTCAACTGGATCTCCACTTTGACAACCTGATGAAGCTGTTCAAAAGAAGAGGAGGACAGCTTGGACAAAAGCTTAGTCAAACTGAAAAGTTACATTTCACTGATTTAATGTCATGTTGATTACATGTTCAAAATGTTTTTAGAAATCTTACATACTTTTCTAAATCATTTTATCTTTTATATTAATATGTAAAAGAGCAACTTTTAAGCTGTAGTATTTCCCCTGTACAAAAATGTTTTTTAAACATTTGTTTAGACTATCACTATGTTATTACATAGTAATCAGTAAGACGTGTGACAAATAACTGGTGAAAAAATTAGAACTGTTCATTTAAATAAAGCTTAATTGTTCAGCAGCACTCGCATTCTTTGTCTTTCTTGTCAAAGATCAGTTTCTTTTTTAGTTCTTCTTTTACATTAGAATGGTACCGGTATATAGATAACTTTACAAAATTACCGGGGTACCGGTAAGTAGGATTTAAAGCTGTAACATGTGTTCCATTAACATGATAGCATCATGTTTGCATAACACAATTCCATTGAGTAATACTGGCAATCAAAAATAAGCTGGTGTTATTCATTATATTATTGTTGCTGAAACATAAAAAACATTCTTGATAATACATAATATATTTACATTATAGTAACAGATAAAATGTTTTTAATTTCAACTTAATATTTTAAAGTAATCTTATGTAAATAAAATATGTTGATTTGACAAGCTATAACTGTTTGAGGGAAAAAGGGAAAATATGTCAGTTTTATTTATTCGCATTGTGTGGGACGGATGTACACAATAAAATTAAGTAAGTTGAACAGCTTTTTTTTTCAGTGTAGGATTCTGAGGAATTTCCTGAAGGATAAGTTTTATTCTTTATTGTTATTATTTTTTTTGTAAAACTGCTCAGCTTCAAGATCAGAAGGACTTTATTTTAAACATAAGCAGTGGTGGGGTGTAACTAAGCACAAGTGCTTTGTTACTGTACTTAAGTATATTTTCATGTACTTTATATAAGTAGAGTTAAAAATGAGTACTTTCGACTTTTACTCCTCTGCATTTTACAATAAGTATCTGTACTTTCTACATTGCTATACTGTAATGCGTTGCGTTACACATTACATTCACGTTGCGGTTTTTATATTTGTTTGTTAGTTTGAAAGTAACCAGTGGAGAGAGGGGAGTTGGTCCATTGGATCGCTGCAAAGTGGACAGGTAATGTTAGACCTGCCTTCAAGAAGAGCAGGGCCAAAAGTATATAGGTCATTGAGCTGGGCGCACCCGCAGCACCACTAACACACCCAAAATGGATTCCACCGCAGAGACTCAGCCAGAAGATACACAACACCCATGGTCTTATTGAAAGACTATTGAAATATTATTGAAATACTATTGAAAGACTGTTCAGTACAGCAGGACAGATTTTGTCTCCCTAAAAAGCCAGACTGGACTCAAAAAACTTTGAAAACCAACTTTTTCTGAACTTGAACTAGAAATTGTTACTGCAATATTAAAATGTGTCAGTTCATGGGATGTTAGGAGACAGGAGATGTCTCCAAATGTCTCAACACTTTTGAAAATGCTGCCAGGAAGTTAAAACTTTGTTCACTATTGACCCATTACAAGGTTGACCAGACAGTATTTAAACTAGAGCTGATGACAAACTGGAGCTTTGTTAGGTCTAATGCTCCTTTTTTCAGCAGACAACTTTTACTTAAATGTGTTTACTGCAGTTAAAATGACACATTGGTTTTACTTTGTGTTAAATCAAAACTTTCAAAGATATAATCATTCCTATTTCTTATTTTGCTTAATTGAATTTGACTCTGCATGTCATCCCTGAAATTCTCATGCACAGAATCACAAGTCCAAGTGTGAACTGTGTCACAGAGTAAACACAAAAATACAAAGTAACATGCATTATCTACAGCATTGTTCATTTAAATGGCTCAACACTATTAATGTATTACAGAAAACATACATACTGTAGGCACACTTAATAAAACTGTAGACTATTGCATTAGGTAATTCATGTACAACATTCAGCAAGTACTTTTACTTTTAATACTTTAAGTATTTTTAAAAGCAAGTACTTATTTACTTTTACCTAAGTAAAAATATTAATGTGGTACTTCTACTTTTACTAGAGTACATTTTTGTCTGTTTGTTTGTACTTTTACTTAAGTACAGTGTTTGAGTACTTTCTCTCTGAACATCAATGATCCACTTATTTTGTTGTTTGTTTATATGAGAAGTTGGGATTATTTTAATGAAATGAGAAAAAAAACAGCAGCAACAAAAAGGATCAAAGTTTCTGGCTGCAAATGTCACTCCTGAATAAACATATATTCAGAATGAACATCAGTTTTGTTTTGTTTTTTGCTTATGGCAACATGGGTGCACAAACCTTTTTATTTGCTACAAACTAAAACTGAGGATGAGAAGTGAGGGGGGAAAAACAAGAGTACTGTACCACAATAAGAGTGACACTTGAGAAATTGGAAGAACTAAATGAGGCCAAAGTTGTTGGTGGTGGTGTGAGCAGTGGGGCAGTGCTGTCAGTAAACACACCAAGGCTGACTTCCTCTGCAGAGCCATCGGTGATGCTGTTTGAGCTTTACTCCGAGGTGCACATAAACAATCACTCATGCACTGTGCATGCTGTGCAGTCCAGAGATGCGGAAACTGGACCTTTCTCAGGAAATACAAAAAGTTTCTGCAAACAATTGAACTTTAAAACAAAGTATTACACAATCTGCAGTTACGAAGTTGTAAAGATTCAGCTTATTAAACAGGCTGTAGATGCCATGTTTTCTAAAGGTACATGCATGCTGCTGACTCTGGTCTTCTGTCCATCCTCATTCTTCTTGATCTAAGCTCTGCCTTCGACACCATCTGTCATTCTATCCTCCTCAATAGACTAACCTCCATTGGCATCTCAGGTACCCCGTTAGACTGGTTCACCTCCTATCTGGTGTAGTGGCAGGGCTTTTGACTTGGGACCCGAAGGACGCGGGTTCGCGTCCCGGCCACTACACACCTTGGGGTGTCTATGAGTGCACATCTAATTCTCCAGCTCCCCGGGCGCTTTCTATGGCTGCTCACTGCACCACCTGGTAGGTGGTTGGGTTAAATGCAGAGACGAATTTCGTCTGTGTATGGGAAACATACGCAGATGATAGGAAAATACATTATTATATATTATTATTATCTCTCTGACTGCACTCAATTCATTCAGCTTAAATCCTTCCGTTCCCAGTCTTCCCCTGTCTCCACGGGTGTCCCCCAAGGCTCTGTCCTCGGACCCCTCCTCTTCATCATTTACCTCCTTCCACTAGGTCACATCTTCCGCAAATACGGCGTCCATTTCCACTGTTATGCTGATGACACACAGCTCTACTTGTCATCAAAACCTAACTCCACCCACCCACCCTCCATCCTCACCGACTGTCTCAATGAGCTAAATCACTGGTTTTCTAACAATTTCCTTCAACTAAACAGCAACAAAACAGAAATCATTCTCGTCGGTACCAAAAACTCTATTTCAAAATCAGAACATCTTCTCGTCCCCCTTAACAACTCTCTGCTATCCCCCTCCCCTCAGGTCAAGAGCCTCGGTGTCATCCTCGACACCACTCTCTCCTTCACTTCACACATCAACAATATTACTCGGTCTGCCTATTTCCACCTCCGTAATATTAACCGTCTCCGTCCTTCTCTCACACCCCGCTCCACAGCCATCCTGGTGCACAGTCTTGTGACTTCCCGTATTGACTACTGCAACTCCCTTCTCTACGGCCTCCCCAACAAATCTCTCCACAAGTTACAGATGGTCCAGAACTCAGCTGCCCGTGTCATCACTCAAACCTCCTACTATAACCACATCACTCCTGTCCTGCAGCAGCTCCACTGGCTCCCGGTTAAATCACGCATCATCTTCAAAATTCTACTTCTCACTTCCTTATCTATCTGACCTCCTACAAATCTCCATCCCATCACGCTCTCTCAGATCCTCCTCTTCGCTACATCTCCATGTACCCTCTGCCCGCCTCTCCACCATGGGGAGCAGGGCCTTCACCTGCTCTGCCCCTCACCTCTGGAACGCTCTACCACCAGACCTTCGAAACACCACCTCCCTTTCTCTGTTCAAGACAGCTCTGAAAACACATCTCTTTAGACTAGCTTATCATTAACTTTACTAAATTTAATTTTATTATTTTGCATTTTATAATCTTTATGTATTTTATATTTCAATTTGTCGCTGATATTGTTTGATCTGTATTACACTGTATTGGATTGTTAAGTGTCCTTGGGTGTCCTGAAAGGCGCTTTTAAACAAAATGATGATTATTATTATTATATAAAAACATGTCACACTGATAAATCTTATCTAATTCTGATACCTGGAAAGTGGAGCTTGACTATGATAATAAACATGGCATTGCACATAAATGGGCTTACTGGTAATGCAGCAGTAATGAGAAGCTGAAATACGCTGATGTTACTCTTATCTTTTGAGAATACACGTCCGAGCCTGAAGCATCGAGCTGCAGAGGGCTGCGTCATGAGATTACAACAAGCCTGCAAACTTGAATTAAAAAAAACATGGAACATTTGCCTCCTGTATGTGTTTCAAATTTCTCCCAAACCCCCTTTTTTAGGGAGCAAGCGCAAAAGATAGAACATATTCTTCATAATTAATCATAGCAGAGAATCTGACTGAGAATCTTCACCAGCATAATCATAGCAGAGTTTTCTCCAGCGGTTTCCATGGCAACGGTCATGATACATCAATAGATGATGAGTAGGAAAACTGAGGATGACCCGGTCCTCTGTCTAAACTCACCACAATGCTAGAGAGTGAGACCACAGCAGTAATAGCTTCTTCACGTCTGATCATCGGAGCAGTTAGTCGCTCTGACTGCCACAACAGCCCCGAGAAGTTTGCTGTTAGTGAGATCATACCTGTCAGTCTTAATGAACGGACTCGCTCCAGCGATTAGGAACACAGAGAGATTAAGAGCAGTGTTCTATTCTGACAAACTCGAGAGCTAAAAAAAAAAAAAGGCTTTTTCATCCCAGTGCAGCTTCTCAGAATACATTCTCCTCTTATCACAAGAAGAAGTTAGACTAAGAGACTTGATGCTGGTGTTGAACTATTGCAGCAGTTTTACATCATTTAGGGTTTTAGGGATCTGTTGGTTTCAGTTCTGACTGTGCAGAGAAGAAATAACAAAGCATAATAAGACTTTTTGTGATGTGTTGCTTAGAGTATCCAACTGTACTTTAATGTTTCACATGTAAAGCAGAGATCAGTCATTTTATTGGGATCCCTTTTCATTTAGACATCTCGTTCACTCAAACACTGAGCATGCTCACAGACTGTTGTAGCTTTTTCATCACTTCTGGTTTCAACATGTCACAATTCATTTCTAACTCCATGGAAAGGTTGAACATTTTTCAAGTTGTCAGGGACTCTGTTCAATTCAAAGCTTCAATAAATCCGTGAGCAAGCTAAACCGATGCTTTTCCCCTTTTGAACGATGCTTTCCTGTGTGATCTTCATTTGTTTTCTTTGTGAGTTTATTGTTCTTGTTCGAGTGCACAGCTCTTTTTAAGAGTTTGTTTCGTTTGAAGTAATTTAGGTTCAGCTTTTTCTTTGGTTTATAAAGCCATTTAATTTAAGTTTTATCCGTGGTTTTATTTCAACATGTGTCTAACTGTTCACACAAAAGAGAAAATAGAAAATATGGGTTGCAAACACAGTATTTTGGAAGAAGCTGGAAAAAATACAAATGTACTGTATATTATCAAGTTTTTTTAAAGTGCTATGTGTTGTCATCATTGTATGTTCCCATACAATGATGATTTTAGTTCTCTACATTTACCCCAGAACTCGTGAGATACACTCAGATGGAGCAGTGGGCAGCTACGTAAGCTGCCCGGGGAGCAATTAGGGATTAGGTGTCTTGCTCAAGGACACAACATGTGGGCATGGCAGAGAATTGGCCCTATGACTTTCTGGTCCCAAGTTGACTGCCCTAACACCATTCTGTCCCCTATTTTGGCCCCATTAAAAAAAAAAAAACTTGTGTTCCAAATTTTCTTCACAAGTAAAAAATGTGTGTACTGTGAAATTGACTGCGACTTATAGGCCGAAGCGACGTATTTATAGATTCCCAGTTTTTGGCTGGGATATGACCATTTTCATTCATTTTGACAGAAAATTTGAAAACTTCAATTTTTTCAGCTGCTAAATGGCACCAGAGGAGTAAAGGCATGCCGTTGTATCATGTAACAGTTAAAAGTGGCTATAATGAAGAAAAAAAAAGTTCAAGACATAAACAATTGGACTTTATTTATTATACTTTACTATATAATTTATTGTTTTTGGCTTGAACTTTTTTTGAATATACTACATTCTAGATTACTGAGAATCTTCACCAGCAATTAATGACACAATCGGCTTACCAAAGCTGCCACCTTCGTTCTGCTCACTGCTTGGAGAAACCGTCATCAGCTTCATTTTGTTGCATTGCCCCATTGAAATGCAGTTAATTTGGCCATTAAAGGGCATTTATTAAGTAAAAGTTCAACTGAGACACACCTTTGCTATATTGTCGAGCAAACAAATAATTGTTTAGGTGCTTTTCTTGTTAAATTTTGAAGAAATGATGTAATTCACAGGAAACGTTAAACTTATGTTGGAACAGCAGGACTGGTCCATTTATTTAACATAATCAATAAATTACATCAACATTTGTACATGATTGGATCGATCATTTTTCCTATAATTAACTTCAGCATAGATGAAACATAGGAACAACAGAACAAGTAAAGGATGATATTTTACTCATTTCAATTCTGCAGGTGCATTAACTTAGTTTTTGGCTTAGGAAGATAAAAGTTTAGGAGGAAGGAAATGGAGGAAAAGAAGTTAAGAGTCAGGGAGTTATCTTGATGTGTTTTAACCAGAAGCATGGCAGCTCTCCGGCCGAACTCGGCTACACGTTGGTACACTTGGCAAGCATTTGACGACTTTGTTACCTCGTGAAGACGTCAGTCCCCAGTTGGTCCAACTGGCCAGTTTGTTTACCGTTTTCAGCATCTCCAGACGTGCGCCTTGACTCGAACCGAAAGTAACGGCAGCTCCTGGTGTTGTTTTCAAGATAAGACGTTCCTTAAAAGAATGTCAATAAAGTGAAGCTTTTCACGGCTTGAAATAGATTTATAACAGGCATGTTATAAATCTTTTAACTGAATGACGTTTCCTTAGCGTGTGACTAGACGATCATCAGTTCTTTGGAGAAGACCATAGTTTGAGGCTTACTCCAGCAGACTTCTAGGAAAACAGGAAGCGTTCCTCCTTCCTTTATTTCCTCGTCTGTGTGCTCCTGGGAGCACCGAGGCAGTGAATACTTTTGAAATACAGCTGACTTGACCTTTAAAGTCCTTTTATTAAGCAAACGTTGGACTGAGACACACCTTTACTATAAAGTCAGGCAAACAAATAATTGTTTTTAGGTGTTTATCTTGTTAAATTTTGAAGAAATGGACAGTGGCTAGTCCCTCTGCACGTGCCTGCTTCCACGAATCAGGTTTCGAAATGCAGCTGATTTGATCGTCAAAGTGCATTTGTTAAGCAAAAGTTAGACTGAGACACACCCTTACTATAATTATGAGCAAACAAATAATTGTTTTTAAGTTTTAATCTTGTTAAATTATTGTTGAAGTCCTCCCGTGCACACTCCTGCAACCGCCATTTGGCATCCAATTGATTTTTGGCACAACACCGGCCCACATTTCCGAGTTGTCAGCGGTGACGCATAACAAACGCAATTCGTCAGCGGTGACACATAGATGCGACGTATAAGGTGAAGCGACAAATTCATGAATTTTTCCATTTTATTAGACATAATTAGACTGATGCGACTTATAGAGTGGAGCAACGTTTACGGCAGAAAATACGGTAACTTGACTTATTCATCCCATAATGTTGCACTGTTTAACCAAAGAAACAGGATATTTTTGAAAGCACCTTTCAATAAAAATGGCTTATTCTGTCTGGTTGTTCATTAATTCTTAGGCACAACTTAAGCAAAAATTATCACAATTGGCAAGGATTTAGGACCCAGAATGCAGACTATTCATGTATGAACTTAAATTAAACTTGTTTATTCTTTAAATAATACATGACAGCAAACCTCGAAGTGAAGACCGAGACTGTGGCATAAGTGACCAACAATGAGCTGATTTGAAAGTGAAGAGAGACAGGCTCTCAAAAAGGACTGGGCTCATGAGGCATTAGGTGAAACCTGTCGTCAGTGCAAGAATGGGAACAGGTGAGAGTGGGCGGGGCAAGCACCGGGCGGGGAGCTGAACTGAGGAGAAGTGAACTGATGATTGAAAAAACACAAGAAAACACAGAAATAAACAAACCATGAAGGGAATAAATCTAAAACTAAACTCAAGGAAATACCACATAAGTAACTGAAAACACACAGAGCATGACAATTATTTAACATTTAGCAAGTTTGACCTAATTTATGTTACTATTTACATTTGATACATATTCTATTTTATTCTATTTATTAGAACAAGTATGATGCCAAATAAGTTACAAAGAAAAAAATAAAAGCCAAATGGTTTGATCCAACTTTCAAACTGCTTTTTTTTTTCATTCAACCTTTATTTAGTCAGGTAAATCTTTTGAACCTCATGGGCTCATTTACGAAAGCGACCTGCTAAAACTAAAGAACAATGAACAGCAATGGTAGAATTTCCATAAACAACAAACAAACAAACAATAAACAATAGAAAACAAAAGAGAGGAAAAAAAAAATAATATATATTTTTTTTAACAAAGTATCAAAAAACTAGCAAAACATTATAAGGTAGATGTATAAAATCAAAGACAGGAACAAATCTGCATTGGTTTTTGCCAGGATTCCAACAGATTCTGAAAACCATTTAGAGAAGTCAAGTTCGAGAGCTTCAGATCTTTTTGTAAGATATTCCATGAAGCAGGAGCGGAGTAGGAGAAGGCCCTTTTTCCAAGTTCAGTCCTCACTGATGGAACACTGCAGGTAATCATGTCCTGAGAGCGCACGCTGTAGCTGCACTCACGCAAAGACATGTAGGAGGAGATGTATGAGGGCAGCAGACCAAGAAGTGATTTAAAGATGAAAATGTACCAGTGGAAGAGTCTGCGTGAGGTTAATGATGTCCAGTTAACCAGTGAATACAGGGTGCAGTGGTGGGTACGATAATCACAACCAGTTATGAATCTTAGTGCACCATGATAGACAACATCCAACATCCGCAGGGTGCTTGTAGGAGCATTCATGTAGAGAATGTCACCGTAATCAATGGAGGGAAGGAAAGTCACAGATACAAGGCGTTTCCTAACATTCAGTGTTAGACATGATCTGTTTCTGAAAAAGAAACCCAGTTTAACTTTCAGTTTCTTCACTAGGTTTTCCACGTGGAGTTTAAAAGAGAGATGTGAATCGATCAGGATACCCAGATATTTATAGGAATCAACAAACTCAATAGGGACACCATTTGAAGATAAAATCAGAGGAGGATCTGCTGGAACCGCCTTCCTATTTGAAAAAAACATCCCTTTTGTTTTATCAGCATTTAGGACAAGTTTGAGACGGAACAAATCTGACTGGATGATGTCAAAAGCGGATTGTAGTAACTGGAAAGCCTTAGCTACTGTTTTAGCTCGGCAATAAACAACTGTATCATCAGCATAGAAATGTAAGGATGCATCAGGGATGCAGTGACCTACATTAGCTATGTAGATTGTAAAGAGAGTTGGTCCTAAAACTGAGCCTTGTGGTACACCATTTTTAACTGTTAAATTTAAACTGCTTAAATTACGTATCTGAAAGTTGGAGCTTCTATAATAGAAAAAAGAAAAAGTGGGAGCTATACTGTTCCCACATACTGACTGTAAATAGTACAAGTGTTTGTATTATACACATTTATGGTTCTCTGGGGAAATTAACACGTCTGCTTAATGTTTGTGGTGATGAACAAACAAAACATGATCATGTTACGGTGTATATTATTTGAGCTTGTGTTTGTTGCCTTCCTGCCGTTGCTTGTTCCTTATTAAGGCCAAGCTGGGAGTTGGTTCTTTCTTTTCAGCAGCTGAAACACACCTGAGGAGAGTTAGTTAGAAAGAAGCCGATATAAACTCAGACAGGGGCTGTCACTTTGAGGTGGTTTGTAGGCTCTCAAACAGCAATGCTGGCCTCAGTAGATTAGAGTCTGAGAAAAGAAGGGCTCAGACTTCAGATTTAAAACAGTATACACACGCACGCATGCACGCACGCACGCACGCACGCACGCACACACACACACACACACACAGTTAAAGATCCTTCAAGGCAGGTCTAACAGTGGCAGGTGGGAACCCCAGGATTCGGTAATGGGACCGTCCTGATGGATCGGTTGTCTGACAGCCTGCAGAGTTTTTCTGAAAAAGTGGCCAAACACAGCAGGTAGGGAATGGGTTTTAAATGACCTGTGTGACCCTTACTGCGCCCATTTCGTTTAGCTTTTTACTCAAATTATAATAAACAGTAAGTTACTGAATATGAATCAACATGTCGATTCATCATACTTTTAACCTCTAACGTGGGCTTGTTTTTTCCTCTTTTAATAATTTTATAACCATTTCTTGCTAATTCAACAAAGCAGAGGAGAATAATGTGTTTGGATCCTATCAAACTTCAACAAAAGGCTTGTTACATAACTATGACGGAGTATTAGGGCCACGCTAAGAAAAAAAAATTGCATTATGAATGAGAATAAAGTCATAGGATTAAGAGATTAAAGTCGCACAACAATAAAGTCGTAGTATTACGAGAATAGATTTGTAATATTACCAGAATAAACTCGTAATATTACCAGAATGAAGTTGTAATATTATCAGAACTCCAACAGTCTTACAACTGCAGTAAAATGATGAATGTTGACATCCGCAGTGCAGTGGGTCCAACTCACTGTTGCATGTGGATTCTTATGATGAACTGAAGCCACATGGCATTGCAATTAATGGCTGCATTGACAGTTTTAGTCGTAACATAATGTGGATAGAGGCATATTACACAAACTTGACCTAAAAGTGATTGCGGACTA
>JBBPBX010041765.1:9202-28708 GCA_038048925.1 Garcialebias charrua | reverse complement strand
TGATGTCAAGTCCTCTTTAAAAGTTCTAAACTTCCTGGAACTGTTAGTTCTACGAGGAAGTTGGGATGTAAAACTTTCTCTTTTAGCTGTTGAACGTTTGGTCAAACGCCAAGGACTGCGTTCCTCAGCAAGGGTTAACAGCACGCAGCTGTAAATCTGCTCGAGCTCAAGCTACAAGTTCTTAATGAACTTTCCTTTCTGGAATATTTTATCTTGGAAACCAAACCGGAACCAGTGCCGCTACCTCGGTTCGTTTGACTCGGACCTCAGAGAGACGCTGGACGCCTGCAAAACGTAGCTGGATGGACAATCTGTGCACGCTCTGGCCTACTTTACCGGAGCCTGGACGGATAATCTTCGCAAGGTAAAAAGTTGATGTTCATTAGCGGACCCGGGTCCAGCGGAGGCCGTCCAAAGAGTGAGCCGTGTTTCTGGTTGAAACTCATTCCAAGATAGTTCCCTTACTCTACCTTCTCCTCCTCACTCTTAAACCTCTCCTTATCTTTGCCAGTAACAACTAAGCTAAAAGCCTTCAGATATGAAGTAAAACTACCATCTTATCTACTCGTTTCTGTTGTCAACAATTTAAATCTGCTGACGTTAATTTATAGGAATCTGATCATTCAATCCGTTGTACATGTATGATGTAATTTTAACGATTTGTTACTAAATGATTCCATCTCCTGGTGGGTCAAAGATAATGTTTCTTGTCGACTTACATCTATTATCTGGTCATACAATTTATTGGTTTAAATCCTGAAAAAGAGAGAATCCGTGAATAATTGATGATAAGATTGTCAGGATAACACCTGCTCATTCTTACATCTGGTGTACTTTATGGTTCAGTAAATCTGACCAGTACCTGTACTACTACAAATCTAAATAAGTTTGTCAGTACAGCTGCTTTGGTTAACAGTGAAACCAGATGTAAAACTGAGCTCACTGACCTCAGATAAGATGGGTCGGATTATTGTCCTCAGGAGACCAGGAGGGGGTTTGGTGGATCTGATCGGCACATGTAAAGGTCATGTTTTCTGAATAACCTCCTCAGACATCTTCTGTTGGAAAATGTTGCTCCTTTATTTTGTTATCTCAACCCTCACATTCCTTTTTGATCTTGCAGGGTTCGGACCAATTTGTTTATGCTTTTTATTTCCTGAAGAACCTTTATGACCCACCAAAAAACATTGAATATGGATTTAAACCCTGTAACTAAAAGTCTGAACTGAAATCAGTTCAGACTTTTGAAGTGGGGTCCAGTAGAAAATTAATAATCGTCTTACCTGTTGTGCATGGCTCTTTGAGCGACCTGTTTGTTCTGCGGAGGTGACCCAACTGCCTCGCTTACATCTCTAACCTGCAGTGTAGCCATTTAAAAACTCCTTAAAGCACTCACCTGTCTACACTTCCTCTTCACGATCACGTTTTCACGCACAGCCATTTACAACAGGAAATTAGAGCAGCAGCAGCTAGCTGTAGCTTTTCCGCAGGATTCTGATATTTCTGCTGGAAAAAACCATAATCCTGCGGAAAAGCTACAGCTAGCTGCTCAGATCTCACTTGTAAATGAGTCGTCGAGGCTCAATGTGATTCATTTATCTGTATAAATAAAGGTTGAATGAGTTTAATCTCAAGAGTGGTAGTCACAACTAATAGCAGTTTATCACATTACTGAGCCGCAGCGCAGCAGATTATTTTTTATTTTGTTCTTATGTTGGCCAGTCTGGCTCCATTATTACCTCGCTCGATGCACAGAGGAGCATCAGAGATAGGCCGACTCCGACCCCTTTGCCGTCTCATCATCTGAATGGACCGAGACTGTAAGAACAGTCTGCCCCTCAGTCCAGACGTCTTGTGAATGAGACTTAAGACCAGGGAGTTCTCTTTGTCATCACTTGGTTGCACTTTGGCCATGCCAAATAAATAAATAAATGAACAAAATGTGTAAAATCATGTGTATCCTGCTGAATTTCTTAAGAGGTTCCTTTCCAAACTTTGTATTTGTATGAAATACACAGGTACTTTATATACGTTTCACACAGAAACAGCGTTTTAGAAATTAGGAGTATAAAACTCTCTCGTATTACAAACTGGATTCCAAAAAAAGTTGGGTCACTAAACAAATTGTGAATAAAAACTGGATGCAATAATGTGGAGATGGCAGTTGTCAATATTTTATTAGTAACATAGATGACAGATCAAAAGTTTAATCTGAGTAAATGTAACATTTTAAAAGAAAAATATGTTTATTCAAAATTTCAGTGTCAACAAATCCCAAAAAAGTTTGGACAAGTAGCAATAAGTGGCTGGAAAAAGGAAGTGGAGCATATAACGAACAGCTGGAAGACCAATTAACACTAATTAGGTCAATTGACAACATGACTGGGTATAAAAAGAGCTTCTCAAAGTGTCAGTGTCTCTCAGAAGCCAAGATGGTAAGAGGATCACCAATTCCACCATTGTTGTGCAGAAATATAGTGCAGCAATACCAGAGTGGTGTTACCCAGCGTAAAATAAAGACTTTTAAGTTATCATCATCAACCGTGCATAACATCATCAAAAGATTCAGAGAATCTGGAACAATCGCTGTGCGTAAGGGTCAAGGCTGTAAAACTCTACTGGATGCTCGTGATCTCCGGGCCCTTAAACGTCACTGCACCTCAAACAGGAATGCCACTGTCAAGGAAATAACAGAATGGGCTCAGGAATACTTCCAGAAAGCATTGTCAGTGAACACAATCCACCGTGCCATCCGCCGTTGCCAGCTGAAACTCTACAGTGCAAAGAGGAAGCCATTTCTAAGCAAGCTCCACAAGCTCAGACGTTTGCACTGGGCCAGGGGTCATTTAAAATGGAGTGTGGCAAAATGGAAGACTGTTCTGTGGTCAGATGAGTCACGATTTGAAGTTCTTTATGGAACACTGGGACGCCATGTCATCCAGACCAGAGAGGACAAGGATAGCCCAAGTTGTTATCAACGCTCCGTTCAGAAGCCTGCATCACTGATGGTATGGGGTTGCATGAGCGCTTGTGGCATGGGCAGCTTGCATGTCTGGAAAGGCACCATTAATGCAGAGAACTATGTTCAGGTTCTAGAACAACATATGCTCCCATCTAGACGTCATCTCTTTCAGGGAAGACCCTGCATTTTTCAACAAGATAATGCCAGACCACATTCTGCAGCAATCACAACATCATGGCTACGTAGGAGAAGGATCCGGTACTGAAATGTCCAGCCTGCAGTCCAGATCTTTCACCTATAGAGAACATTTGGCATCATAAAGAGGAAGGTGCGACAAAGAAGGCCCAAGACGATTGAACAGTTAGAGGCCTGTATTAGACATGAATGGGAGAGCATTCCTATTTCTAAACTTGAGAAACTGGTCTCCTCTGTCCCCAGACGTCTGTTGAGTGTTGTAAGAAGAAGGGGGGATGCCACACAGTGGTAAAAATGGACTTGTCCCAACTTTTTTGGGATTTGTTGACGCCATGAAATTTTGAAACAACATATTTTTCCCTTAAAATGATACATTCTCTCAGTTTAAACTTTTGATCTGTGATTTGTGTTATATTCTGAATAAAATATTAGATGTTGGCACCTCCACATCATTGCATTCAGTTTTTATTCATAATTTGTTTAGCGTCCCAGCTTTTTTGGAATCCAGTTTGTAAACTGGAGTGTAAAAGGCTTCAAACACCTTCCTTACATTTTCAAGCATACGGCCAAAACACAATTTATAAAATGAGATCACAGCTCCAGCTCTGATTCAACCATACCACCAGAGAAAACCTCCTGTGTTTACATTTCTAACTCAGCGTGTAAGTGTTCTACATATTCTTCAAGCCTCGTTTTTATTTTTGTGGCAGCGTTACGGCGCCACACACAGGTCTGGCATAGTTAAATCGTTTTGGGTAATTTCCAGTGTTCATGTGGATGAAGAAAACATTTGTAGAAATGCTGCAATGGTTAAAAGGACACTTTGACAAACACATAAGATTTTGGTGTGGACAAGTATGGGGTGCTGTTTACAAAGTTACACAGTAAAAATGTGTAACCATGTATGTATGTAATGTGAGCATGTGTACATGTATGTATCACATACATGCATACTTAAATATACAGTAAATGTATGTGCACTTATATATATGGACAGTAGATATATAGCTGTCATTATGTAGACTGCTGAGTCTGTGAAAAGGGTAGGCAAGTATAAGCCTGGGCTCCTGCCTATTCCTTTTTTGGTAAATGATTGATTTACTATTGATATTGTTTTTCTTTCTTTTGTTTGTAATGTTTTTAATTTACCAAAATAAAGCTGAGTTGAGTTGAAAAAATTAACAGCAATATTTTTGTTTTATTTAGCCTTTTATAAGAAAAAAGTTATTTTTTCAGTCATTTTCACCATGTTATTCATAAATTTATAAATGTAAATTAAATATTTAATTTGGAACTTTTGACAAGTTAAATATTTACTTTATAAACTAAATATTTAGTTTATAGGTCCAACACAGAGTGAAACAACCCCAAAGATCTGCTTGACTATAAGACGTTGTCCAAGTCTGCCGGGTCAAAGTACCATAATAGATGGATATGAGATCATAAGACCAGAGAGGAATCAAATATTTACTTTAAACTAAATACTAACTTGCAAATTAACTATTGGTTAGCAAGCTAAATATTTAGCTCCGCACTAATTATTTAGTTTAAAAACTAAATATTTAACTTGTAAATTTAATATTTAATTTGCAAGCTAAATGTTTGTTTTCAAAACATTTAATTCCTAAACTAAATATTTAATTTGCTAACTAAATATTTAGCTTAGACCTAATTTATTTTCCAAATTAAACATTTGCCAAATATTTAATTTGCTAATTAAATGTTTAACTTGCAAGTTAAATATTTAGTTTGTAAATTAAACATTTAGCTTGGACATAAACATTTTTTTCATAAACTAAATATTTAGTTTGATAAATTGCAAGTTAAATATTAAGTTTGTAAACTAAATATTAAGCTTGTAGATTAATTATTTAGTTTGGAACGATCACATTTATAAATTATGAACAACATGATGAAAATATGACTTAGGGAAAAAAAAATTCTTATGAAAAGCTAAAAATAAACCAAAAATATTGCAGTTATTTTTGACTGTGTAACCTTACACCATTTCTCTGCTCCTGCCGTCACACCTTCTCGAGAGACAAGATGATTTGATGAACAGCGTGTCTCCATTCTGTGAAGACAACTGCAATGCAGTTTGTCCATACTGTTCCTTCTTCCAAGATCTCACAGCCCTTAATGCTGATGAACCAGAACAGCAAGATGCTGTTCCCCTTGAGCTTACAACTGCAAAGGATGACTGCTCCTTCTTCCAATATCTCACAGCCCTTAATGCCAATGAACCACAGCAAGATGCTGTTCCACTTGAGCTTACAACTGCAAAGGATGACTGCTCCTTTTTCCAAGATCTCACAGCCCTTAATGCCGATGAACCAGAACCGCAAGATACTGTTCCCCTTGAGCTTACAACTGCAAAGGATGACTGCTCCTTTTTCCAAGATTTCATAGCCCTTTATGCCAATGAACCAGAACAGCAAGATGCTGTTCCCCTTGAGCTTACTGCAAAGGATGATCGGCGACAGCGGCGTGCGAGAAGTTTCAGTAAATGTACTAAAAAAACAAAAAAAGAAGCACCAAACTTTCACAGACAGAGAAGATGTGCCATTAGGACTGATCAGGAAGCAGGTGGACAACACACAGAGTGAAACAAACCCAAAGATCTGCTTGACTATTAGACGTTGTCCATGTCTGCCGGGTCAAAGTACCATAATAGATAGATACGAGATCACAAGACCAGAGAGGAATCAAACTGAAGATGATGTGTGGAGAATGGATGATCTCACCCCAAAAAGTAACTCAAGAAATGACAAAAAGCAGAACAGAGCGTTGTCAGGAAGAAGACTGGTGCAAGCAGAAGGCAAGGAACATCATCTGAAGAAGACTAAATGTAAAGCGCAAGGAGGTAAACCCCTCCGTTTTGTCAAAGAAATGTCAGTCATTTTGGTGGCAACACAAAGTAAAGAAGAAGAACGCCAAACACCTAAAGTTGTGATATCAAAGCCAAAAAGTACGGTCACCGAGACGGAAGTAAGTCCACCTAAAGCGAGGGGCAAAAACTCAAAGAGAAAACCGGAAACTGCAAGTGAACCACCGTCTGTGCTCGTTCCAAGTCCAATAAAAAGAAGAAAAACAGAAGGAGAGGTCAGCGAGAGGGTCAAAGTCTCCAAGAAACCTACCACAGAGAGGTCCAAGCGTTCTGGAAACACCTCGGCTGTAATTCAGCCCAAAAAAGACCAGAGTGTTGAAGGAGGTGGACATAAAGCTTCAGGAGGTTCACAGGCAGAGGACAGATGCAAGCCCAAGCAACCGTTCAAAAAACTGAAGTCCACCTGCAGGAGAACGGAGACAAGTCTGGAACTGGCTGTTGCTATGGGCGCCAAGCGGAGCCAAGAGACTTTGCAACAAAGCCTGGAAACCAGACCCAACGATCTGAAGTCAAAGGTTTCTACACTGAAAGAGAACCAACCTGCGATCAAACCACCAAAACCAGAGCAGGCAGCTCAAAGAAAGGAAGCAGGACAGGTCGGCTCCAAGGGTCCAACAGAGAAACACCACACCAGCAAGAGGGACAAGGGCCCAAATGAGACCAAAGCAGCTAAATACCGGTAGAGTGGGGACCGGACAAGAGAAACTCAAGGGCAGTCCAGCCAAGAGGTGCAGGAAAGAAAAGCAGAAGACCAACAAATCCACTAAAAACTTGTTAATAAACAGCTTTTTATTGTCAAAATAAACATCATAAAATCTTAATTATTTACATCGAGTAAGACTTACATTGTTTAGTACGTACAAACACACACGCATACGTACACGCACGCGCACACAATGCAGAAGAATTAAAAGGCACGTCGTTCATCCCTTTAGGAACTGATAAAACTCCAGAGGCTCTGTGGCGTTCTTTGACCCTGGTATCAGAAACATTCACATCTGTGCAAGTGATGCTTCAATAAAAATACTAATATCTTCATAAAATGTAAAAAAACAAAAAAAAAAAACGTGACTTTTAGTTCAGCAAGATTAGAAAATAGTGTGATGAGTTTCTGGAATCGTTCTCAGTCACGCTTGTTGTGCTGGAGGGATCCGTTGTGAACGAGTCCGTTGTTGTTCCCTGCCTTCCCATTGGTCAGAGTGTTGAGTGACAGCTGAGAGTCCGCCTCCTCCGGCTGCAGGTACTCGTTCACCACTTTGTGATACGTGGGATGGGTCGTCAGCACTCGCAGGAGATTTTCTGCGGATGAATTATCGTCAGTCAGTGTTTGTTGGTTAGAAGTTAATATTGTTTGAACTAATTGTTTTGAAAAAAGGGGCAGATATAATAAGATTTTTTTTTCTTCTTTCTGCTACCTTTCATTTTATATTTTGTTTCTTATCATTTATGGGATTTTTTTTAATGAATAAACTTTTAAAATGAAAAATGGAAACAAAATGAAAAGTTAGCAGACAGCAGCTTCGGTCAGAGAATCATGATTTATGTTGCTACAGCAAGCTCCATTCATCAGGTGAGCATAATGCAGGGGACGAAGAGGGGGGAAAGTTCTGACGGTAAGTTGTTTCAATTCCTAGAGGTTACCCAAGTCCAAATACCATATTTTTCAACCTACAAGTCACGGTTTTTAGCATAATTTGCATGCCCTGCGACTTATAAGTCAAAGGTATTTATGGATTTTTTCCCCCCACATTTATAAACTGACGTTTGGCTGAGATATGACCATTATCATTCATTCTCACTGAAAATATTGAACACTACCATTTTCAGCCACTAAATGGCACTTGACTAGTATGGCATGCCGTTGTGTCTTGCCGTAGGTTAAAGTACCGTATTTTCCGGTGTATAGGTCACATCTTTTTATGGTTTTTTTCAAGGCCTGCGACCTATACATAGGTGCGACCTATATATGGCTTGTTATCACTTTCGGTGAAACAAATTTTTAAATCCAGCTCATTTCACAATTACGTTCATTTATTAAGGAAAAGTTCAGCTCAGACATATTTGCTATAATTTTTATCAAACAAATAATTGTTTTTAAGTGTTAATCTTCTTAAAAGCCTTGCTGTGCGCTCCTGTGGCAGACATTTGCAGCAGAGCTAAACGTAGGTGCGACCTATACACCAGTGCGACCTATCTAGGGATTTTTCCAATCTATTGGTGATAATTGGACAATGCGACCTATACACAGATGCCACCTATACACCAGAAAATACGGTAACTATTAATGACACAATCAGCTTGCCATAGGTTGCCACCTTCATCTAGCTCGCCTGGAACAACTGTCGGATAAACTTCATTTTGCTGCGCCGCACCAGCAAAATGAAGCTAATTTGACCATTAAAGTGCATTTATTAAGTAAAAATTAAACTGAGACACAGCTTTACTACAATGATGAACAAATAACTGTTTTAGGGAGGTATCTTGTTAAATTTCAAAGAAATGCGCAGTGTTCCTCCTTCCCGATTTCCTCCCCGTCTGCGCGCTCCTGCAGCACAGAGGAAGCGAATACTTTTGAAATGCAGCTGATTTGACCGTTAAAGCCCTTTTATTAAGTAAACGTTAAACTGAGACACACCTTTGCTATAAAGTCGAGCAAACAAATAAATGTTCTTAGGCGTTTATCTTGTTAACTTTTGACAAAATGAACAGTGACTCCTCCCTCTGCGCGTTCCTATTTCCATGTATCAGGTTTTGAAATGCAGCTGATTTGACTGTCAAAGTGCATTTATTAAGCAAAAGTAAACTGGGACACACCTTTACTATAATTTAGAGCAAACAAATAATTATTTTTAAATGTTAATCTTGTTAAATTCTTGTTAAAGTCCTCCCGTGCAAGCTCCACTTTATCAGACATATTTGAACTGATGCAACTTATAGTGCGGTGCGATGTGTACGACGGAAAATATGGTAGCAAAAATATTTACAGGATTTCAGCTCCTGTAGTTATTTAATCACAGGTACCTCTCAGTATGATTCTAAATATACAGTAATTCTAAAACACCCTGTAAAACTGAATTTAGCAGAATTTATGATAAACATCTGAAACAGACTCTCAGAGAACTTTGAGTTTGGGGGAAAGATGTAAACTTAAACAGACACACGTCTTTGCTATAATCTGGGTCATCTAAATACTGATCATTTAGGGTTAATATAGTTTAATTATAAAAAGAAGACGCAGTCTGTCTGAGGCTCAGGCTGAGAGTGGTCTGTACGATGATGACGACGTTACGAACACAATGTTTAATACCAAGTTACATTTTAGATATGCTGGTGAAGATTCTCAGTCGTCCAGGACATGATAAAATCAAAAAAGGCGTTCAATACAAGATCAACTGGACTTTATTTGTTGCAGAAGACGTTTCGACCTCTATCCAGAGGGCTTTATCAATTCAATGATATTGAATTGATAAAGCCCAATGATATTGATATATTGATAATGATATTCAATGAAATTTGAATTGATAAAGCCCTCTGGATAGAGGTTGAAACGTCTTCTGTATCAAATAAAGTCCAGTTGACCTTGTATTGAACGCCTTTTTTGATTTTACATTTTAGATACAAAAGCCTCGGGGAGGTTGGAGTGCGTGGTGCATCAGTTCTAGTATCTTCCCCGGCTGCAGTGAACTGGTCATATGTGAACACATACTAGTTCCACATTACTAGTCTAGATTAGATACTAGCCTGGGTCCGGCTACCCACACAACTCAACGCAGTGTGGCCCCGCCTGCCTCCACCCTAAAGTGTACAGTCCTGACGTACTGCTCTGGGGTTTAATGATGAAGCACAGGGGAAGGTATGGAGGTTTGGTTAGAGACGTCATGTACTGGTGACTCAAAGACCTCTAACTCTCTAAACTGTCTCTGCTGCAGCACAACTGTCTCAGGTCTTTGAGTAAGACATCTACACAACCTGCAGTGTACACAATACTAAATGGAAGTATCTGTACACGATACAAGACCAGGTGCTCAATCATTCTCCACTCAAACATCTTACCAAAGAGACCTATCCACCTTATTCCAGAGGGTGTCACTGTAGAAGCGATTATGTGTCTTACTTCCGTTTGACCCCGGAAGTAGAATTTCTGCACTGTCTCCTTCGTTGTTTACTTGCTAATCTGTACGCGTCGTTGAAGTTCTGTTTTCTGTTATTTCGAGCCAATATTGTCACGAAGATGTCCTAGCGGAGCTCGGGTACCTGTTGCGCTGTTCGTGGCTGTACGAATAATCAGACGAAGCTGAATTTGTGGCTGCAACTAGTGTGTGTTGAACATGCTCCGAAAACAAAAACCCGCATCCTTCTTTGTGGCTGGGCTACGAGAAACCATCTGAAAAAAGTAGCTAAGTATGCTAGTAGCTAAACATGCTAGTGTACGTTATTTTCGACCACTTCTTCAAGTCGTCCTCCTACCCCTCAATAGCTGTAGGTAGCGGTAAAACAATATCTCCACATTTGAGTTGTGATTGTTTGTGTTCCCACATATTTTATGACCTAAAACCTCTGACGAAAACCGGTTAGCGCGTTGCTAGCGTGTAAAAAAAGTGCCGGTTTTAACTTCCGGCGGAAGTCGTACACATAATTTGCGCAAGGAATCATGGGGGCTAGGAATAAGGTGGATAAAGACAGTTTCAGAAGCTGACCTTCAGTAAGCAGACCCTGACTGGAGGCCTCAGCGTGCAGCGCAGCAGTGTTGTACTGAGGAACACCGAGCAGCGCCCCCATGAGGTCGGAGAGCTCCTCTGCACTCAGACTTCCTCGGTCCTCTTTGTCAAACAGCTGAAAGATCAGAGCCAAAACGTTCAAAATACTTTTATCAAACCAGTTTGATTAAAAAAAAGAAAGGATTGGACAAACAAGACTCAAACAAGGACTTACAGTAAAAGCAGAGTGAAGTAAAGACTTGAAGCTGGTGAATCCAGCGATGGGCGCAACACTGAAGTAAACCTGTCGGAGGTCCACAGTGTCATCCTGGAAACAGAAGAACACCACGTCTGCTCAGAGGCTTCATCTGGACCTTCATTCAAACATCAGTTTCACAGAACCTGCTGATCAACGTGACCTTCTCAGAACACAGAGGCTAAACAAAAAAGAAAACCAGATCTAATAATCAGGAACTCTCTAATCCCAGAAAGGTGTATTTCAGTAAAGGTGTGCTCAGAGGTTTTCATTTTAATCAGCCGTTAAAAATCCAAAAAGCTGCTTCACACAAACATTCAGCACTGTGCAAAAGTTTTAAACCACTGCTCCTTTTCTTTGGACTTTGTTTCCATTCAGCCAGGCTTGAAGGCAGTGATCTGATCCAGTAGTTTCACAAACTTTGATGTTCTTTTAAAGTTTTTCTTCATTTATATTCTACTCAGTTTTTGTTCAGTCTGACCAGGACAGCATGTTCTGATAAATGAAGGAGTCAGATCTTTAGAACATGCAGAAAAATCCAGAAAGACCTGAAGCTGGAGCTGCATCGTCCTTCAGCTGATCATCAACAGCTTTTTGTGAATCTCCTTGTTGGTGCTGAACTCTTTTCAGTGAAAGTGACTTGTCCTTGGCATAAAGTCGGGGTCCAGTCCAGCTCGTCATCCAGAGTGACCCCCAAGCGTTTGGAGACTGGCAGATTTGACACCATGGCCTGCCGAAACCCATCTCTTTGGTTTTCATTATTTTAGGATTGAAATAATGTGTTTATGGGATTGTTCTGTATTGTATTTTAAAATTAATTTATAAATAAATTAAATTAAATTAAAAAATAATGCTGTATTGCTTCTTGCATGCTGCTGATGCATTCATACCCATCTGCTCACCACAGACTCATGTTCGGGCTGTTACGCCGTATTGTTTCACATTGTTAGTGTTTAACGTGCATCTTAGATCCTTGTACCGTAATTTTCGGAGTATAGGTCGCATTGTCCAATTATTGCCAAAGAATTGGGAAAATCCATATATAGGTCGCACCTACGTCAAAATGTGGACCGTGTTTAGCTCTGCTGCAAATGTCTCTTCCACAGGAGCGCACAGCAAGGCTTTTAAGAAGATTAACACTTAAAAAAAATTTTGTTTGAAAAAATTATAGTAAATATGTGTCTGAGCTGAACTTTTCCTTAATAAATGAATAATGTTAGCAGGATAAACACCTAAAAATTATATTTGTTAGCTGACATTATTGTAAGAGTGTGTCTCAGTTTAATTTTTTTAAATAAACGATTACAAATCAGCTTATTTTATAAAAAGCCATAAATAGGTTGCACCTGAGTATAGGTCGCAGGCCATGAAAAAATGATAAAAAGGTGCGACCTATACTCCGAAAAATACGGTATACTGTTACTTTGCATTTTTGCGGTTGCTGAATAAATGGGACCCTTTGTACATAATTTTGTTCCACCTAATGTACCACATGTGATAGAAATGACAATAAAAGTTGACTTGAACTTGATAAGCCCTAATGTATCGATCCCTGAAGGCATCACAAGGTCCCTGTATTCCTGATCCAGTCCACTCCACCACAGAAGCTGTATCAGAGTATGCATGTGGCAGGATTCAACATGCGCTGCACACACTGTGGTGCCAAAACAGATCCCTGCTGCTCCTCAGCATCCTGCAGACACAGCTGTCCAACTGATGAAGCTCAGTCAGTCACGTAGAAAGTCTGGCTGCTTGGAAACAAACCAACTAAATAAGTAAATCAATAAAAACTGAGGACTGAAGACATTTGCACAGTGCCCTACACTGTGTTTTGCACAGTCGTTCTACGAGGGAAGGGTCTAAATCTATTTTGTGATGTAAAGTGAAGATACAAGCCTTTACCCTCTTCATTGAAACAAAAAAAATTCTTCAGGAGTCCACTTTAAAACCGTCATACAAGCTGTGCTTGTCAAAAACCTCATAGAATTTTCTCTGATTAAAAAACAAACAAAAACATTTTAGTGCCAAAATAACCACTATAACGTTGACAATTCATTCTAAATTTTTATATCTGGCATCAATGCCAAGTCTCTTTAACAAGCACAGATAAATATTTATAACTAAAATGCCATTTCTTTTCCAATTTTGTCTCAACTACCACGAGTTGATGCGTTACGTTTGTGTGACTCGTTCTCTTTCCTAATAAATAAAATGTATTCCACTTTATGTAAAATAAATCTGCTACAGTTGATGCTGACATTGTGAAGGGGGTGTCCTTCATCTCAGGGGCATATTTTAATCCCTATTCTGATTTTAAATTAAAGGATAAAAGAAGAATGCAGGGGAATATGATCAGCAGCCATAAAGACCAGGAGGAAGGAGCTGTTTGTTCTGCACAGTAAATACATAAAGTAACTTGATAAAAACAAAAACTCAACGGCACCTTGGAGTACAGGCCACAGATGTCGACAGCGGTTTGTTTATCTGGCAACGAGAGAAGAGAGGCGAGCTCCTCTGCGCTGGCTTTGAACCCTGGAGCTCCTGACTGACACCTGTCAATCATTCTGCCCAGGGCCGCTTCAACTTCATGCACTCCCAGACTGACGAGAGAGAAGAGGGGGAAAGGACAACCATGTTGAAGTGTCTGTGGCAGCACATTTTCGTGGGGAAATAGGAATGCATTATTGGAAATAAATACACTGCTGAGATGATATTTGTATGCACAGTAACAGGAAGTGATGAGAACGGGGAACACCTGCAGGTAAACAGAGCATTGCTACAGATGTTACCAACAGATGTTTCTTTTGAGTCAGAGCATGAAGCATATTCAGAAGACAGTTCATCAAAATGGCCGCGCAAGCTTCCTCTAGCCCAGGGGTCTGCAACCTTTACGATCCAAAGAGCCATTTCTGCCCTTTTGTTCACTAAATTAAACGTGTCCGGAGCCACAACACCTGCTACAACTGGGATTCTCTCAACTGGTGACCCATGGGCCACTTTAAGTTTGTTGGAGGGCGCTTTTCTGGGTGATTTTATCAAACTAAAAACATTAATGACTTTTAACATTTATTGATATTTTTACATTCTAAGACAAAATAAAAGTCGAAATTCATGTAAAGAAGGAAAAAATATATAGTTTTTGCCCAGTTTCTAAAAACTAAAACAATAAACTATGCATTCTTATGTGATTTAAAAAATAATAATTTTTAATTGTAGAAAAATTATGCAGCCTACTTTGAAGAAATTAAGCAAAAAGTGAAAGTGGGTGTGTTTTACCCCATGTAATGTTTCTAGTAATCATATATTAGCTAAATAAATTACAGGAAAACTGCTAAAATTAGCCCTTTTAGTTGTTATAACAACTCATAAAATTCACTTTTATGTCAGTTTTAGTCAGAGCTTGAAAGAGCCGCTGCAGAGGGACAAAAGAGCCGCATGTGGCTCTGGAGCCACAGGTTGCAGACCCCTGCTCTAGCCTGTCCCAATTCACAGGTGAAGCCACCACACCCTGCTCAGACGTGAGCTTTGAGTGGAGCCAAAAGAGACGTGGAGCAGAACTCTGCTGGGCAGTGAGATGCATTCAGTGTGTTGGACATCGCCCTCAGATAAATTAATTCACTTTAACGATCCTCTTAGCGGTTAACTTAAAAAAAAAAATTAAAAAAAAACTAGTTAAAGAGTTGTGCGCCATCAATATTCCCTCGGGAATTGATCTGTTTTTTTGGTATTTAATATAAAGAGTGGTGGTCACAACCATTAGCAGTTCATCACATTACTGAGCCGCAGCGCCGCAGATGGAACCCTCGACTTACGAACGACTTCCAGACTTAAGGACCGTTCGTATGACGAAAATGACGTAAGTCGGATCCTATAGTAAAAAAAAAAACTTTTTTATATAAATGAATACATGTACAGTACAGGTAGTCCCCGATTTACGAGCGCTCTGATCTGCGAGGTTCCAGACTTACGAGCTGCGAATTTTTGGAAAAAACGAAAAAAATACTGAGTTTTCATGTGTTTTTTCACTACAGTTAGTTAGTTAAGCATATAAACACACGTTTCCGATCATTTTTATGCACTCAAAAGTAGTTTTTAGATGAAAATAGAGTGTTTTTAGTCGCGCTAGCGAAAACCGTTCCAATTTACGAGCGGATTTCCGGATTTACGAGAGAAATGGCGGCCGTTCCAAATTACGAGATTTCCGGTTTACGAGCGCCTCGTTGTAACGGATCTCGCTCGTAAATCGGGGACTACCTGTACTGGTACAGTCACCAAGCACTTAGCCTATCCTAACACAGTTTTTAAAGATGAAGGAGTGAGTTGAATTGTCTCCCTTTCACATAAAGTGAAAGTAGCTCCCTTTATGTGAATGGAGCCTGCTGGGGAGACAATTCAACTCACTCCTTCATCTTTAAAAACTGTGTTAGGATAGGCTAAGTGCTTGGTGACTGTACAGTACTGTACATTTATCTATTTATTAAAAATATATATATATATTTATTTTAATTTTTATGTATAAATAGATAAATGTACAGTACTGTACAGTCACCAAGCACTTAGCCTATCCTAACACAGTTAAGGAGTGAGTTGAATTGTCTCCCTCCTCCCCAGCAGGCTCCATTCACATTAAGGGAGCCACTTTCACTTTATGTGAAAGGGAGACAATTCAACTCACTCCATCTTTAAAAACTGTGTTAGGATAGGCCAAGTGCTTGGTGACTGTACATGTATTAATTTATTTAAATTTATTTTTTATTTTTTTACAGTGCGTTCTTAAGTCCGAGTTGCCGTAGGTCGAGGGTTCCCTGTATTATTATTATTTTTTTCCTTCTCGTGTCGGCCTGCCCGGCTCCATTATCACCTTGCACGGCAGCATAGAGGTGTCAGAGGTAGGCCGACTCTGACCCCTTCACCACCTCCGTGTGCATTCTGAACGGACAGACGTCTACGTCTCAGTCCAGACGTCTTGTTTGAACAAAGACCAGGGAGTTCCCCTTTGTCGTCACTTTCTGTTTCACTTTGGCTGTGCCAAGTAGAAAAAATAAAAATAAAAAGCCGGTTGTGTGAGGAAATGGGTAAATCACGTGCATCCTGCTAAATTTCTTGAGATGTTTTCTTCCACTTTTTGTATTTGTAGGAAAATGCATGTCGCAGGTACTTTAAGTAAAGATGTACAACATTAGCCGACAGGACGAGGCGTTTCTCACCTGCTCTTGTGCAGCAGTGACAGTGTCACCCTGCCAGGAGACTCCAGAGGCAGAGACAGACCCCCCACTTTACTGACAGGAACTCTCCCCTCCATCACGTAATCTGTAGCTGGGACTCCGAGGGCTCTGAAACACAGGAAACCATTACCAAATGGATCCACTGGTTTTGTCTGGGCAGAGACAAGACTCCAGATGAAACGGTGCTGCAAATCATCACCGGAGACAAAAGGACAATGTTCCTCCTGACAGTCAGTCTCTCTCCTGAACCACACGTTTTAAATATTTGATCTACTACAGCTCAACATTTAGAGTTAGCTCAGTTCAAGATGGCCGCCACAGACAACAGACCTTATTCAACACAAAATGGCTCAAGCTTGTGCAGATTTACAGATATTGAACAGTCATTTCCAACACCAAGTCTGAGCTCATCGATTGTGTGAAGAGATCGATTCACACGTAACTTTATGCTCAACGGTTGACCAAAACGCTCCGTCGTTTCTTAAAACTGGCAGTAAAGTCAGTGGGTGATACGTTTCTTGAAGCAGTGCTGGGTCGTTAATACGTAGTTTTCATGGGACGCAACATACGGGCATTTTGCCACAAACCACCATTTTAGTAGGATCACAACAGCTGCCGTCATGGTGGAGTTTGACCATCGAGGAGTAGTTTTACGTGCGTCGTAATGGTTGAGTCATGATGGGTTAGACTCTGCAGGGGTGGGCAATTATTTTTTCCATGGGGCCACATGAGAAATAGAAAATATTGTGGGGGGCCGGGTGAAATGACATAATTCAATACTGCATATTAATAGTATTTCTTTATTAAAAGCAGTAAATATCATTGTTTAGACAAACTGGTAAAAGTATTAGTTATGATTAATCAACAAAATAAAAAGCATGAGTGGACATTTTTGAGGGCTAACGTTGTCTTGTGACTTGACAACAATGCAATCATGCACATTGCGCATGTCTTGATTTACATATTGCATCATTTTGTACGTGAATTTTAAAAAGACATCAAAATTAAAGCAATGCAGTCCACAAATGAGGTAAAATTAGAAACTATTTTTTTGTTGTAACTCCCCTTACGGGGGCCGGTCAGAGTCAACCAAAGGGCCGCATGTGGCCCTGGGGCCTTACAATGCCCAGGTCTGGTTAGAGGATGTTCCAACTGGGCTGACGGTTCAGCAAAGCACTGTTTTAACTGCATTCCAAAACTGAGAAAATGAGAAGGACGTCAAACGGACGTTGGGGAGTCCGACTTGGAAACATCACCCGCAAGTCTTTAACGTCAAGCATCTGCTCTGATCACTTTGATTCGGTAAACAACAACAAAAAGTACATTAATCATTTTGTTAACTGCATGTGTGCTGGAGCTGCTCCGTTCATGATTTAGAACGTCTCTACTGTAGTGAGCTCAGTTATGCTACATGCTAAACTCCACACTGTGAACACTCGCTCTGCCCACACATACATTCTTATATTACGGTAGATATCAAACCAGCCGGTCAAAGCAGATGGTCGCTAGTCCTGAGCCTGGTTCTGCTGGAGGCTTCTTCCTGTTAAAAGGGAGTTTTTCCTTTCCACTGTTGCCTTTCTGCTTGTTCAGGATGGGAGAATGCAACAAAGTCAAGATTCAACTTGTCTGCTGGCTTCCTTATTTAGATAGAGAACTCAACTACTGTACAGGTGGTCCCCGACTTACGAGCGCGTTCCGTTCCTCAGAGTATCTCGTAAGGCGAAATCTCGTACGTCGGAACACGAAACACGCGTTCTCGTAAGTCCGGATTTTCGGTCGTAAATCGGAAAATTTATGCTAGCGCTACTACGAACACTCGTTTTTCATCACAAACGTTCATACTAGTTCATAAACATGCTCAGAAACTTGTTTCCAAACGGTTAGCTAACACACTTTCATCTAAAAACACATAAAAGTGCTGTATTTTTTGTATGTTCTTTACAAATTTACTGCTCGTTCGCCAGCTCGTCAGTCCGGAACCTCGTATGTAAGAGCGCTCGTAAGTTAGGGACCACCTGTACTTGGCTTTTCTATGTACCGTGTGAATGCTCCTGTAAAGCGCCCTGAGACAATTTTGTTGTGATTTGGCGCTATATAAATGAACTGAATTGAAATATTGTAATTTTGAGCATTGGTTGCATGGCACACCTCAAAATGTCCTAAAAAATGACCTGTCAGTTTTTATGTGTTATGGGCATCAAAATGTGTTAGCGACAGCACGACGGCTCAGTGGTTAGCACTGTTGCCTCACAGCAAGAAGGTCCTGGGTTCAATCCTCGGTTGGACCTGGGGTCTTTGTGTGGAGTTTGCATGTTTTTCTTGCACTCGTGTGGGTTTTCTCCTGGTACTCCGGTTTCCTCCCACAGACCAAAAACATGCATGTTAGGCTGCCTTCAGGCCCAGGCCCCCCTTGCAAAAACAGCTGTGTGGTCTCACTGGGATTCGCCTGGTTTAATTAAAATTAAACGGTTGTCTCACACCATGAACGTCCTGACTTCTAGCCCTGAGCTGGGCCTGGGGTCATTCTGTGAGGAGATTTATGTTAACCTTTTTTATTTAAACCTTTGTTTACCTAGGTGGGTCTCAGTATGGACGTCCTTCACAAAGTCGTTAAAACATTGATGTATGCCTCCATGGATTTCAGGCTGTGAAAGTTGTGTAGGCACTCATCGTGTTCAAGACAGAATCACAGAGATGTTTGTAAAACCACAATTCAGAACTAGTTTGAAGGGACGTTCTACCTCAATCCAGGGAATTAGATTATGGAATGGCTTGGAGAATGTAGTTAAAAATGCCAAGTCAATGTTTACATTTAAGAAAATGATCAAAACGAATGTGTTAAAAAAAATGAAATAGCGTAATGTGTATTGTATTAGTTAGAAAATTAGAAAGAGTTAGTCATTTTGTACTGTTGGTTGAAGATTATTATTGTTTAATCTGATTGTTGGAAAAAAGGGGCAGATATAATAAGATTTATTCTTCTTTCTGCTACCTTTCATTTTTTTATATTTTGTACATTATCATTTATGGGATTGTCTTGTATAGTTTCTTTTGTAAAAAATTGAACAAATTTAATAAACATAAACATAAACATGTCATAGTAAGAAATCAGTGGTTGTCTGTATCTGACGTTCTTTCTCTACCTCGTACTCACGACAGCAGTGTCTTTATGGATACATTTTCTCTTTAACGTTGGTCAAGAGTATCAATACACTTTGTTTTGGTTTATCTGAAAGACATCAATCATTTTCTTGTGCTTGCCTACTAAAATGGTGGAAAAGTGG